>JAAAYG020024831.1:0-17304 GCA_009936455.2 Tomocerus minor | reverse complement strand
TCAAAATATAAAGAAGCTTGTAGTTTCAGCGGAAAATTAATTTTGGATTAATTTCTCTTCTTCATGAAGATTTATATGTATACAATACTTTCCTTTTTTCACTTAAGGATTGATAAGCTATTAAAAGCGAGCAAATTTCAACAATGAGGAACGTAGCTGACTGACAGTATATATTTTATTGATGTTCACCCGATTTCGTAAGTCATAGTAGTTCGATAGTAATAGTCATCGTCACCTTTTAAAAGGAAATGTTTCTAGAAAAGAACTAAGCAGATTCACTAATACATATAGAATCAATCCATACAAAAGCTAAAATTTATCATATATTTTATCCAAAAAATATTAAGCCGATATTAAAAATTAAAATTCCAGAAAAGTTTTCTACTCACATCGGAGGTTAAAGAGCTCTCCGTTGACAGTCGTACAACTTTTCTGGTATTTGGACAAATTCGCCTAATCTATATGTACAAGATTAAAGAAAGAATTATGTACAAGAATTAATTATTGAGAGTTTTTTTAATATATTTTAATTTTTTGTGACGTGTGACGAATATAAATATGTGACGATATGCACAATTTGCTCTCTAATACTATTTATTTACTTTTTATTTGACAATTATATTACACAACACTAATATTAGAGGAGGATTTTTCTTTCCATTTCAACTATAATGGCAGACCGTACCTTATTTTCCAGTTGCGAATTTTGGATATATGTTACTGTTCCCGAAAGTAACTGCTTCCTTTTGTCTAACAATGTTTGTATCATTGTATCAGTACCCGCGATAGTCGCCTGAAAGCAAACGTTTTCTCCAATGCCTTGAAAAATATTATTAATCTTTGTCTTTCATCGTGTTTTGAAATTTGCAATATCATGTTATCAGTAAACAATTGATCAGATCGAATTTGAAAGCTGTCTATTTCTTAGGATCGTCCGTAAGATTGGCACGACAATTCCTGAATAGTTGCAACCAGCTCAGGGCTGTCTCTCTTAAACTAGTCTATTACTATCTGGAGGAAGGGCTCTACTTGGATTCTGACAATTAATGTAAAGATAGTATTTGTACTGCTAATTTTAGTAAGAAATACAAATTACTCCAAATAGCTAATACTAAAATTATATTATAATAACTGGGAACTATTGAGAGAGTTAGAGAAAATGTAGTGTAGTTTTTGCACTTTTGACAAATCAAGGCGCACAACACATGCAAAACCCTTTTTGCATGATTGGCAACTTTTTATGAAAGAGGTCTAGAGACTATACCATCTCCACCAATATGTTAAGCCCCCAAAGAGGACCTTCGGGGGCTTAAATAAAAAAAATGTTTGTAATACTAGTAAATAAAATTATAATCTTGGCTTTTATTTCATTAAAAAGGTCAAGTGCTTATTTATTTAGGAACGGACAGTTGTAGATAAAGGAGGAAGGCAGCAAACCTTCGGGTTCTCACCAGTAAGTCATAAACATAACGAAATTTGTCGTCCGTGAAAAATATTTCGTTTTACTTGCATTTTAAAAATTCGGCGAGTAAAATTAAAACGATTTTCTGAGGTCTACTGTATTCAATTTTCAAATAAAAAGGCTGCTATAGTTGTATTAACAATTATTATAAGAAGTCTCACAATTACTTTAGGTTTCAGATAGACGGTAATATTTTATAATTGGAGGTGCTGCGAACCCTATGGCTCCTTCGCTCTATTGCTGGAAAGCTTCCTCCCCAAAGCAATATACCATATGACGCTAGCAGCCATATTTGCTCTCTATTTGCAAGTAGTTTTAACAAATAAGTCTGTTTGTATTGGAGGGCACAGGGTAACGCCTCTTTGGGAGACTTTGACGAAGCTATAGAACTGCTTGACAGAATGGGTAATTGCACTGGCATTTGCCAATTACAAGGAATGTTTCATGTGTAGTTTAATTCGACTAAATTATTAGGACCTGTCACCAACGACATCCTGAATGCAGAAATTTGAATGTCGAAAATCATTGACTATCCAGTAAAGAGACTAAGAAAAAATGTAGTTGGTGTCGAAAGCTTTGAACAAAAAAGAAATTTGTAATTACGCACGATACAGTTATAATTTTGTCATTAAAACAGAAATAAAATTTTCAAAATTTACAAATGAAGCATTTTTACTTCTTAACAAGTTTTAACCGCATAAAACTGTAGGAGTAAGAAGTACATGCCCATGCTGACATTGTTACAGTAAAATGGCTAATGCAGTAAATGTCAGAGCAGCAAATGAGAATTTGTTTCGTCGTGTTGCGGAACACTTGGATAGCAACAGAGCGGAACTCTTGTTCGCCCAGCCTCCACAACCAACGCCAAGGCGAGTACAATTTGTGTCGGAAACAAATAGAGACAGACGAGAGGCATCGGGATCCTCAGAACAGTCAACAAACAACTATGTAGAGGCACGCTACAGTTCCACCGGCAGAGGCGTGTTGTATGCACAAAACAATGACGAAACTCCGAAGACAGTTGTAAACGAGACAATTTAGGAGAATATAACAGTTTTTGAAACAGAGAACGGTGGCGCTCCATTAACTCCGCAAAGTTATTTTTATATTGCAAAAAAGCTTTTCTATGCCAGTCGTGGAAATGCATATGTTCCCGATCGATATTTGCATCGCGACGGGAAAGAGGAAAAAAAGCTAGCCGAGTAGATTTGTATGCCATTGATTTTATCAACAAATATTGTGATGAAAGAAAAGAAGAGTTTGTTAGCGCAAAGCACAACGCATCTACAATCGTTAAACAATTGAAAATCAATTATCATCCAAACTGGGCAATGATCATTGGATAAGAAGAATTTGCACAGACTTCTGCTTTGCTATAATCAGGGCTATTATCAAAGTGTTCAACGAAGGCATGTCTATTGAACAATACGTGAATGAACTGGATCTGGTCAGCAGTTTAATTTCTAAACCTATGAAATGCGGGTTATCTTTGTACTGGAATCACTTGATTCACAGTTTTTCTAAAAATCAGAGGTAAAACTGACCACCAAAAACACATGGCTTTGCATGCATTTGCACTCATGTCAAAATTCAAACTCACTTCTGTCAAATTTTGGACAATTTCGTTCAAGTCGAACGGCAAGTGCAAGGAAAAGACATTATTAACTGATGTTGACTATGAACGGCAAATGGACAGCCCGCTTTGAGAAGAACAAGAGGTCATTACAAAATTGATATGCATGCATGTACAAGTTATTAGAAGCAATGTTTTACGATCAATGAACCACAACAAATAATTTTGAAGGAGCAGTGGGAAGAAAAAAGAGTCTTTGCCAGTCGGCGTTGTACAACAAAGGAACACATTTAATTGCAATTTGCAATTTCAAGATTTTAAATTGAATCAAAACAAAGTAAAAATAACCAAATCCAAACGAAATAAGAATAAACTTTATGACATAATGATTATAATTTGTTTATTTTATCATGATGATGTGATGTTTGTTTTTTCAATTAAGAAGAAGCATACTGTCAAATTTCTGTAAAAGAGGTTAAAGCTTTGGATTGTAGTACATCCCAAAGACAACATCACACTAGAATAGAACGTCAACGAAATTGTCAACAAAAGGGGAAAACGAGACTGCGATAAAACGTTAAGGCATAAGGAGTACGTTTTGGCACAGAAGTTCTAGTAGGAGTACGATACTACTTCATTCTCCAGCATCCGATGCAATTGGTCTTCACTGCTCCTGGTACATTTTTTTTACCATGCCATTTCGATGCTTTTTATCAGCATTCTTTATTTATATAAAATTTAAATTACGGGGGTATACCATCAAGTGTTAAACCTCAAAGGTTCCATCTGTGAAGCCAAAAACGTTGTTTTCCCTAATCGACCAGATTTGGAACGCTTCATCAAATCCCGTCACTGCTGCAATGACATGTAAGATATGTTCCATAACAGAGTAAAAATTATTTCTTCTTCAAAATTATTTCTTCTTCAAAATTATTTCTTCAAAATTATTTTCTCTTCGTCGAAACATTTTCCGTCTTGTCAGGATTATTTGATTTTTTATTTCATGTAATTTCGACTGTAAGAGGTACTTTATTTCATACTAAGTATTTTGAGTACTTGATACCACTACTGTGGATTAAAAATTTGTTTTCTATACATCTATAATTTCCTGCAGAATAAAAAGATATTAGCTCAATCGTTTCTTGTATACTATTTTCAATGCTAAAAGCATACTACTTTCAAATTTTAGAAACTGCTTCATTAATATGTGTACTACTTTAAAATATTATTAAATATATTATTTACCTACAGATGAATCAGTGGTTACTTCTGCCGCTAATACTGTCTAGAAATTGCAATTCAGAAGCATAAGCAGGCAGTTGGCCAAGAGCCATAGTAATTCCCTGTAGTAGGATTCATAGCCCGGCGCAAGCAGTGACACACTCCACCGCACACTACTTTGGGCAAAGTGGGCCTAAACTAACACACTCCATGTTAGACAAAGTGGGTATAAACACACTCACCCTCACCTTGCTCTAAAGAAAGGGTGGGATGGGCCAACTCTCTTGCACACTCCCACTCATTTGAGTGTGTGTGCGCCGGGGAACGAGGATAGTATAAATAGGATACCACAGTTATTGCACAACGAGTAGGTTGTTTGTGTGCACTGTAGCGATAGTGGCTGATCATTCATTTTAAAACCTTATGTATTTAAACGTAAATAAGCGAGGTAGTACTTCTTTCCTATTTCTGTAGATATCAGTAGGCAATCAATGTAATTGGCCCAATTTACGCCACTTTATATATAAAATAATGAATTAACTATTTAAATCACTACATACCGCTTATCACAAGCATGTTTCAGTTAGCAATTGTATAAATTTTGTTCTTATTAATATAATGTTATTATCATTTTTTTTTAGTAATATCTAATGGTCTTATTAATATAATATTTTTAGTAATATCTAATGGTCTTATTAATATAATATTTTTAGTAATATCTAATGGTCTGATTAATATAATATTTTTAGTAATATCTAACGGTCTTATTAATATAATATTTTTAGTAATATCTAATGGTCTTATTAATATAATACTTTTAGTAATATCTAATGGTCTTATTAATATAATACTTTTAGTAATATCTAATGGTCTTATTAATATAATATTTTTAGTAATATCTAATGGTCTTATTAATATAATATTTTTAGTAATATCTAATGGTCTTATTAATATAATATTTTTAGTAATATCTAATGGTCTTATTAATATAATATTTTTATTAATATCTTAATAATAAACATATTATAGTAAAATATAGTTAATGTGAAACAGTTAAGCACCATAAATGATATCACATGATTTCTAGTGGTATTTAAGTGTCATCACTTTGCAGACATGTAAAAATATGGAATATATAAATTAGAAAATGTCCTGGTAAGCAAGTTGACACCATGAATGACCTTTTCATCTGCGATGCTAATTAATTAGACAGACTCCTGAGATAGTTATGATAGAGCAATGGCGTAAAAGGGCATAATTATTAAAGCTTTTTTTGATCACAGTTTTATTAATTTGTCAAAATAAAATTGAGTTTGGAAAAGTCCCCCTTGTGTACTAAAGTTTTATTGACAAATATAAAATATTGACTGAAGCTGCTTTAGACTTAGTGATTAGAAGTAGCATCACTCCGGTAAGTTAACGTAAGTGGAACCGAAAAAAAATATTTAAGTTCAGCTCTAAAAAACGTCAAAAATATCATTGCATATTTTTACCAAGGAAGGGAACACGAAAGAAAGGCCTTTTCTCGTTCAGCTTTTTGGCAGACAACCTTGCACTGTGTCAGGATATTGTGTTTGCTTGTTTATTTATTTACTCTCTGCCTTGACGGAGCCGTCCAATCCAAGTTAGTGTTGGATTGGTTTCGCCAATTTAGAAAGGGATGGATAGTGTCTGCTCGACTCGAATGGATTTCACTGGGTGGTCTTTTTATTGTCAATGTAGTAGTTGCTGGTGGAAAAATCGCCATCTATCCTGCCAACCTGGATGGAGGGACATTGAAATGAAGCTCTTTAGTGAGGCAGGCCCTGAACAGCAGAAATGACAAATACTGAAAAATGATAAGCAATCTCAAAAAAAGTTACACCAAAATTTCGAAAAAAAATTGAAATTTTGAAAAATTATTATATATTATTTAATTTTTTATTTAATTGTAGTGTACGAGTATTTATTTTGGCATTTATTTTGGCGCAAGAGTATTTATTTTGGCATTTATTTTGGCGCAAGAGTATTTATTTTGGCATTTATTTTGGCGCAAGAGTGTTTATTTTGGCATTTATTTTGGCGCAAGAGTATTTATTTTGGCATTTATTTTGGGGCAAGAGTATTTATTTTGGCATTTATTTTGTCGCAAAAGTATTTATTTTGGCATTTATTTTGGCGCAAGAGTATTGGTATAAGTGCAAGGCCAACCTTGGTTTAAATGTTGCCATGGATTTTCATAGCTTGACAATGGTTTCCACATCTTTGATTTTTCGAAATGCAAACAAACTCTTGGAGGACTTCTTTGTTTTACGTTAGTTCTATGGCTGGTTCTGAATTTCGAAATCTTAATTTTATTTAAGTTTGTAGAGGCTAAGAGAGAATCGCTCACTGTTTCACGTAAACGTAACGTATATCATTTTCCTTAAAAAAGTTACGTGAAATAAACCTTTTAGAAACGGCTGTAAATAAGTAGCGCTGATCCATTTACGGTGAAATACATACGATTAACGGCGAAAACCGCATGATTTACGGTGTAATACACACGATTAACGGCAAAGACAGACTGATTTATGGTGAAATACACACGATTAACGGCGAAAACCGACCAACATAGTCTGGTTCTCTGGGGCTATCATAACAAAGAACACATTTGTAAAATTTGAGTGATGTATCTCAAACCGTTCGTGAGTTATCGTGATTTCAGACGGACAGACACGGCATTCCTATAAAGTAGCTGCCGCTACTTAATAAAGCCCTTACTATCTATTATAGCGCTAAAGAATATATTTTAAAACCAGAGTGATTCTTTTGGTACAAGATTATTAATTTTGGCATTTATTTTGGCGCAGAAGTTTAATAAAACACTAAAATACACATTTTAAAATATTTTGATGCACGAGTATTTATTTTGGCACAAGAGTATTTAGCATTTCTGCTGTTCAGAGCCTGCCTCATCAAGAGCTTCATTTCAACGTCCCTCCATCCAGGTTGGCAGGAGGGATGGGATGTATTGCTTATCAGCTAATTAAGCTATTGTAAAAGAATCTTGAATTTAGTAATACCATATTCCGCTTAGAAAACTCACGCAACTATTACCAGGGAGCGGATAGTTAGTTAAAACACAATTTTTTCTGGGAAAAGATACAACTCTGACACTTTGTAGGGAAATTTTTGTAGCCGTTTTGGACTTTTAGTAACTTAACATCAGTCCAGCGGTTAAGGTCTCCCATTCTTAACTGAAAGGCTCTGAACTTCGATTCTCGTACAGAACGCCCCCGGCAACAGCGATATCTGACTGGGTTTTTATAACCAAAAACATGCAGATGAATGTCTGACATGAATTGGTTTTTCCCTAGTCCTTGCTCTACCAATTGAAGGATATCATAACATTACTGATATCCGCTTCCTTGTCACCTCTGCCTGCTTTTTTTTAATCTAATGTTCATTTAGGAATTTCTCTGACACCGGGCGAAGCAGCTGCATTTAAGTATTCTTCATTTTAGCGGAACGTAGTTTTAGCATGCACAAATCTATATTAGCACGATCTTGAGTATGGATAAAGTGGAGATGATTCTTGTTTCACATTTTGCATTCCAGAGCAATTAAGGACATTTCATTTTGTAATATGAATATCGTCATTTAACGGGAGAATAATTATTTTCAAAACGAGCTTTTAGTAACTATTTAACTAACTTTTTTAGAGTTTTAGGTAACTAACTATCCGCTCCTTGACCATTACATTTTCATTCATCTACTGTTGACTAGTTTCCGTTTCAATTGTATCTCGATTCCCTTTTATCAAAATTGGTTAGGTCTGAATTTTATTTTTTGTGCCACTTGACTCTTTTGACTTGGCTCTTGTGTCTATAGGCATCGTAAACTGTGAAAGCTTAGAACGAGTGGCGGCTGACCAAAGCGCGCAATTTTATGAATTTTAGAGCCACGTTGGGGCGTAACAAATATTTGTGAAGCCCTGAATTGCATTGATTTATAGATAAAATGTTAATTCTAGGGTCGGTTAAAGTTAAATAAAATGTTTTTGGTTAACTTTTTCTTTGGGATTTCATAAACTATAATCCTGTTTACCCTTTTTTATTTTTTCGATTTTTACAGTGAAGGTTTAAATACAGTAAAATGTGAAGCTCCATTACGAACGCAGAAGTTAAATGTAGAAGGCACAATATTTTTTTTATGCTATTTAACACAATCAGTTCTAAGCCCATTAGAGGGTTTATTGATAAAAGATGGATAAAAGATTGGCTTTACTAAAAAACTATTTTGGTAAAGCCAAAACTAGGCACTTCCAATTGTTTAGTGTCTCTTCTATGCAGTAAATACGAACAAAAACAGGTAAACAATAATAGTCTATAATCTTAAAAAATTACATCTCCCTCAGAGTGAGATGTAATATTTAATTCAATTATTTTAAAGGGCAGTTGATAATTTGTGTTAATTTAATCTATATCAATAATTTGCCCTGTACTACATTTAACTTTGAATCAAGCGCAAGGGGTGCTGGGGTGCCCCGGGGAGGGGGGGGGAGGGGGTTAAGGGTGAAGCCCCCACCAAATATTTTAAATTTACACTAGATATTATATCTATAAAATACAAAATATAGTCGTCATAATAAACAAAGCTTTTCTTTTTTATCTATATCTATGGGAGACTTGAGATTAATCTATACTCCATTTTATGAAACAAAATGCTTAGACAACCTTGGTGCATGTCTAATCTAGGACATAATTTTAAAGTAGCAACTTTGTATAGCCGACTTAAATCCGTGCAAGTGCAGGTCCGTGGTAACAAAATGAGTACCTCAAAATGTAAAAATAACAGAATTTTTACAAAAAAAACCCAAAGCTTTCTAGTGAGAATGAAAATACTCAAAATAATGCATCGTCTAGTGCCGTCAATATTCAAAATTTAGTCTCAAACACACTAGAAGAAGGGAACCAATAGTGCCGCAAATAAACGACGCCGTTATGATGAACAAAACTTCGTTGACACAATTTGAAAGACATCAATTGCTGACAAACATAAATGTACCTAAGACATGAATCAGTGTTGACGTTCTCCGAACATTTTATTTATGTAATCAGTTCATTACAACACATCGAAAGTTCTGGAGACAAAGAATCCCAAACAAAAAGCAATGCCCTGCTCAAATGTTTGCAAAATTCTTCGTTTCTTGTTTCTCGTTTCTGTAAAAAGTGCAGCATTTATATTATCGCTGACTGTGATTTTGTCCAAAGCTTTACAGAGTCCTCAAATTGACATACATAAGTCGTATGAAATGATAATGACTGCTGCATACGCTTGGCAAAAATCAAAAATATTTACTCTAATGTTCAGAGCAGATTTCTGTGATATTGAAATTTGTATCCCTCGGTTAACTAAAAAGACCAAAAAAGAAGAATTAATTCGCCAATATCCTAACATTTCATTAGAAAACCCTGACGAGTATTTCTGTGTAACCGTTTTCACGAAATTTTTGGACACTACCAACTCGTCTCTTCAAACCCGATTTGACAACCATCAAAGCTGTATTAACGATTTGTATGTATTATTACCAAAGTATGCTGTAAACGTCAATGACCATCGAAGCTTTGAGAAGTTAAAAAACTTGTATGCCGAAGATGTAAGTGATTCAAATCCGAATTTCAATTGTGGATTCAGAAATGGAAGCGCCTTAACGAATACAAATGGCCTCAGTCGTCGGTGCAACTTTTAAAAGAATGTGACAGTCAATATTTTCCATCAATCCACATACCGTATTTACTGTATTAAACCGCGGGCGGTATATTTACAAAATTGCCGCTGACCCCCGCGGTTTAAAAAGGGCCCGCGGGCTATTTGAGGCCCGTGGTTTAATAAATAAATGCTAATTGGGGTCCTTGGTTTAATAAATGAATGCTAATTGACATAAATAATTTGTACCTACGTAATTTACGATAATGGTAAACAACTAGATATTCGAAATAATGTGAATGATAATTTTCTCACCTATTAATCTTCTTTGTTTTTTCCAATCCCGGACGGTTGATGCGCTTATCCCAAAATGTCGGGCTGTCTCTTCCCCAGAATGGGTTTCCAAATATTTAATCACGCTTATTTTATATTTTATATCGTTAGATTTTTTAGTTTTCGGCATTATTCCAAATTATTGCATCAAATGTCAATAAGTTTGAATGTCTCCCGCTGGAAAGGATACCTGCTTATTGACTTTCAATAGTACAACCAAATACATTTATTTGAGACCCGCGGTTTATTAGAGACCCGCGGTTTGTTTACAAAATTGCCGACGACCCCCGCGGTTTAATAAGGGCCCGCGGGCTATTTGAGGCCCGCGGTTTAATACAGTAAATACGGTACTTCTCAAAATTTTATGAACACTGCCTGTCACAACGGCCATAAGTGAAAGAAGTTTCTCATCCTTAAGACGTTTAAAAAGATACTTGAGAAGTACAATGGGCGAGGACGGATTGAATGGTTTAGCGTTAATGTATGTACATCGTGACATCGAATGTGACACAGAAGTTTTATTCACAGATACCTTTGATCTGAGACTAAAATCTAACAGCGTGCTTTTTAAATAAAACACTGACTAAAATTGTTCACTAAAATACAAAGCCGTAAAATCATATTACCTCTTTTCATGCATTCTGCCAAGCCCCCCCCCCCCCCCGACCCCACCAAATGGGCATCCTGGGTACGCGCCTGTAGGATTATGTACAGTATAAAAATGTTTTTCCGCACACTGCAATCCGTGTAAAGTTAACTTCAACAATTGCGGTGCGAATCGAATTAAAATAATGAATGTAAAGTAATATTAGAAATATCTGTAACAAAACTACTCATTTAGCCATTGAATCTCAAGCTTGCCTTCCTTACGCATGCTGTACTGCCCATTCTAACTCAGTTCAGATTTAATGAGGCTATTTTTTTAACAAGTACATTCATAAAATATAAGAACTTGCAACTTTATTTGCTTAAAAAATAGGATGTAAGGGCAGTAATCACAAATCATGTAGGTAATGCTCTTTATATGTATTGTCTATACTGCCAATTTAGCTGAATCTAGCATGAATTTTATCCATCCACCTGGATAAAGTTCAGGTGGAAGAAATACATTTTGTCCAATTTTATTCATACCCTCATTTTGTCCACCGCAACCCTGCTTATATTGTTATATTCCTATTAAGAATATGAAAGGTAACTGTGTTGCCTGGTAATGAATAAATGATTAGACTGAATTAGGATTAGACTGAAAATGAAGACTTGTACATTCTACTTTGTTTATTAGTTCGTCGATTAATACAGATACTGATTGGGTGTAGGGACGGGTCGTCGAAGCAGGCCCCGAGGGCTGCTCTCTTAAGTACTACATTGTGTGGGTGTGAGTGTGAATCAAGTGACCAACTAACTGTCGTGTCCTCAGTTTAGGGTATTTATACCCTCGGTTTAAGGTTGCGGCTATTGGCAAAGAGAAGTGTGAAACAAGGGATAGAGTCATGTCTTACATTGCATTCAATACATTGGTATGAGGAACAGTATGCAATTGTTGCATTGTGTATACATATTTGCTGGTTGGGTCATTCTAGGAAGGAGGAAAGGAAAAAGGTGCTGCATACATAAGCACATCTTTGTGTAATAGCATTATGAACACGTGTTGGTATTTATACTTGACATAGTTGATAGTTATGTGTATTGCATAGATTAACAGGGTATATTTCAATATCATCACTAGCAATAGACCCGTCCTTCGGAGTAAGTAATCAATCGAACTTTTAGCTATTTGACACATATCTTTTACAATTGCAACGCCCTTAAAATTAAGTAATTGTAAAACGTAGTTGTACCGTTCAAGGTTCACAAAAGGCATGGGGTGTACACCCATATAGGCCTCCTTGCAGGTGCATCCAGCTAGGTTGTAACTCGTTCCAAAGACTACGTTAACCTGCATCGAATTTAACATAGGCCTAAAACTTTGGCATTTTGTTTGAGGCCTTATATCTTACCGTTCAAGATCCACACTAGGCAAGGCATGGGGTGTACAGCCATATAGGCCTCCGTGTTGGTACATCCGGCAAGGTTGTAACCCGTTTCAAAGACTACGTTAACCTGAATCGACCTTAACATAAGCCTAAAAATTTGGCATTTTTTTGAGGCCTTATATCTTACCGTTCAAGATACACAATAAACATGGTTTGTACAGCCATATAGGCCTCCCTGTTGATTCATCCGGCAAGGTTGTAACCCGTTTCAAAGACTACGTTAACCTGAATCGACCTTAACATAGGCCTAAAAATTTGGCATTTTTTTTGAGGCCTTATATCTTACCGTTCAAGGTCCACACTAGGCATCGGGTGTACAGCCATATAGGCCTCCGTGTTGATGCATCCAGCAAGGTTGTAACCCGTTCCAAAGACTACGTTAACCTGAATCGACCTTAACAGTGGTAATTTGCGAGAGTTAAGTGTTGGATGTTAATATGCCATTTGAATGAAAGTATAGGGTAATGTGCTAGAGTTAAGGGTTAAATGTTAAAAGGCCATTTGAGTGTTTTTTATATGGGGTAATTTGCGAGAGTTTAGGGTAGGATGGTAGAAGGCCATTTGAATTACGTTTTGTATTGGGAAATGTGCAAGAGAAAACAATTGTATGGTAGAAGGCCCAAGGAGCTATAAGTGCATAGGAGAAAGTACGGCGGTAAGAGCTTGTGTTGTAGAAGGCAACGGATGACTACTCTTTGACTGTATGGTGAGTTTAGACAGTTGTTTTATGGTGGGAGGTTCGAAAGTATCATATACGGTACTATGCGGTACTTTCACTTACATGTTTACTGGTCTAACTTCACAAGGCTCAAAATTTTCTAATTGAAATATGACATTATAAGTCACACTGTGTACGGCGGTAACTAAAATTGCCGTAACCTCCACGTCATGCGTGTGTGAACAGTGCTCCTCATAATTGCAATTATGAACCACAAATTCTCCGAGGTGATGTGGCAGCTGCCTTCGGCAGCAGCTAATCACCTCTCCGAATTTGTAGTCCATAATTATCAATTTTTCGAGTAAGGCTAATATTTGTTGAAGTCTCAAAAAGTTGAAAAAGACAGTGTTGCAAATTACTGCTAATTATCATTTTGTGACTAATTGTATTCCAGTCAAAAGTGGTTTTTAAAATATTCCTTATTGGAGCTCGGTCAAAATAGGTTCATTTGTGAAAATTTTTAAATTGGCATATCTAGTTAAGTTGGCACCGGAGTTTAATTCTGAGAATACGTACTACCGAGCTAGGTCATCTTAAGATTACTAATTCCACCGAGTTATCTAGCTCTTAAGATGCATTGTTTGTACTACCGTAAATATTGAGAGCAACAATTTGTTCTAAACGGATAATTGAAAAAGGTAAAATATATTTCGGAAGTTTTTTCATTTCCTGACAGATACCGGCTAGTAGTTTTCGAAGCTATTGTAATATTTTTGTATGTAACAGTGAAGTCATTGTTCATTAATGTACAGCCGGATGAAAGAAGCTTCATTTCACTAATAAACATAACTACAGAATTACCATATAATTTAGAATTTGTTTAGGAAGGATATTATGACCAGATGACAGTTGGGTTTCATTCAAAGATGGACCTTAATTCGAGAAAAGCCTTTTCTTCCATCTCCATTTCATAGATGAGCAACTCTTGACGGTAAGCTTCGCAGCGATGTGTCCACCGAGTATAAAGTTCATTAAGAATGCCTTTATCATCGACCGAGCGGTAGTCGGGTTGTTTTTGCATCCAGAAGCAACCGCGGGCTAAATGTTTCAAGAGTATTCTAGAGTAGTGGAATCTCTGACGAGGGTTATTAATCGCATTTAATGTTAGGCAATTCACAGACTTGAAAGCAAAAGCTGAAACAGTTTTGACTATGGTCAACTCCAACCGCGCTGCAAATACCAAGAAAACGTCCATTACCGTTTGCGTCAACAATAATTGTAATTAATAAGGGTTAAGATATAAATAATTTAATTACCAATGTCAAAAGTAGATGAACATTTGTTGGCCAAATTGACACAGGTATAGTAGCGAGTCATAACCTTTTGAAAGAATTTAGTACTTTCTTTCGTATCAGGGATAAGTTTAGGACTGAAGTCACTTCCAATTAGCCAGCGAAGAGTCGCGTTGAAAATCAAAAAGTGATTTGGATGTAAAGGATTTCCTGTATAATCCTCAATAAAGTGGTCCAGCACCTCCTTATACAAATCAGTTAAATCTCCATCCATGAAATCTTTGATGTAGTTTTCAATCAGTTCGGTTCCCTTTTGAATATCAGCTCCTTTCAAATCAGCAGTGCATTCGGAACACTTCCATGAACAGTTAAAACTCGAGAGAGGGTCTTCGGGAAGCAAATTGCCTCTTTTGCATGTACTGCATTTAAAAGACGAAAAGAAAGTTCCCCCTTCTGTAGCATCCACGCATCGGGAACATAGGCATTCAAAAGGCAATTCTTCTTCAAAAATCTTTCTTCTGGTTCCAGTGCCGTAATTCAAACCCTTAGGTGTGTAGGTAACGCAAAGGATCTCCCCTTTCTGAACATTCCGTGTGCAGAGCATTCGTATTTTCCAATGCGTCCCATCTTCATTTCCCTCGTTCATGAAAAACCATTCTACATTCGGAAAACATGCATGACTAAACTTACAGGCAATTTCGAAAACAGCGTAACCTCGAAATCTGGAAAATACCAAATAATTATTGTAAATATCAGAATGTGCCAGCCAAAAACTACATATACTTATATATAGGTTCCCATGAAGACTTGAAAGCAACTACCAGTATGCCTTTTCCGGCTTATTATTAATGTCAACAAAAGTAAAGAAATAACGGTAGAAAAATCTAAATACAGATATGTTTGTCATATAAGAGTGGAATCCGGCTATGCAAATATATCCTTTGCTTGCTTATCAAAATTGTGCCAAATTGAACCAGTGCAATGCATGGTTGTCCAATTTCTTAAAGCTTAAAACCACTTAACAAATTTCATTTTCCTGTGGTATTTTGCTCTATTCATAATTCATAATGACACCAAATGGAAATGCATTGCATAAATGATCTACACTTTTTGTATCCTAATTTAATGTAATGAAAAGTAACAAGTAGTTTTAATGGACAAACTTTAGAAAATATTTTTGGTATTACGGTTTGAGGGTTCAAGGTTTAAGAAAGGTAATTCGTTCATAAGTTATCGCGCAAACGTTCCCAAAAATTTTTACAGACAGACACAGACGGTCAAAACTTCCTAATATTGCTTCCGCAACATTATAATAACAAAGTTAAGATGATATCAATGCAATGAGTATAAGTAGGTCTTGACAAAAAAATGAGAGTAATCAAAACATCCTATCCCAATCAATAAAACCATAAAATTACCAAATATTATTATTACTCGCACACTATATATTAATTTCTATATAAACATCGTTCGCTAAATAAAAAGGTAGGAAATGGGGCTTACTGGTTACCAGACTCATCATCCGACTGAATAGTGAAACTGTTGATCTTTAATGCTACCCATACTCTTGTAACCTCGGAAAGAGTTACTAGCATTTGACATTTTTCAGTCAGGAATTTCCATACTGATCTGCACTCGGCATTCATCACAGATGAATCTTTTTCTAAAGTGGGACTAATCTCCGAAGCCAGGTGCTGAAACTTTTGATAGCGGTATGGAAATTTCTTCATGGAAACAAATACTCGAACAAACTTCAACACTCCGTAAACAGCTCTGGAAGGGAGAATTCCTTTGTCGCTAAACAACTTGCACTCCAGTTTGCTGTGAAATTTCTCCTGTGTAAATTAAAAAAAGCAATTCATAAAAACATATTTAAGATGTACTGATGACTGTTGACTACTAATGACTAAAGTCAACTTAAATAATATGTACATCACCTTTGAGCAAGAGTGAGTAGTTAAAATATTATATATTTACGGCAAAGCTTATGACTTTTGCCTAGTGACTCATGATAATTAAAGACAACAAACAATAACACCTTCGAGCAAAGAGGACCACAGATAGGAAACTGACATTGTGAACACGTTAGACCATCAGTGGGCAAGATTCGACAACATCCCACACAAGAATACTCGCTTGTGTTCTCACATTTTGCTGGGCAGCTTAATAGAGGTTCTTCGTTTAAAATAATTTGACCCGGTGTCAAGTCGCTTTTGGCAATAAGATAATCGCCAAATTTTTCACAATGGGCCAATTCAAACAAATTGTCCATCTTTCCGAATCGGTCAATGACGACCCGTTAACATTCAACAAATTGTCAAACCCCGACAGAGAAAATCTGTAGGTTGTTGAGTTTTGCAAGACTTGAGCTGTTTCAACCTTCCTGGCAGCGCCGCGCAGGTTTTAGTATCTGAGCATCCAAGTGTAGTTAAGTTGGCTCATCCAATACACCGGACTGCAAGACACCCGACTGCGAGACACCCGATTGCAAAACACCCGATTGCAAGACACCCAACCTGACAGGGCAAGACGACCGAGGCCCATTGTTGAATCCCATTTTTGTTGCCATATAGATGAAAAATAGTGGCGGGTATGTGTACAAACACGGCTTATATAGGGACACGGTTATTTCTTTTTAGGCTCGAAAATTTGAAAATGTTGATGGTTAGTTGTACAAACACGGCCCATATTTGGGCTTGTTTATTTCATTTTAGGTAAGGTTCATCCAAAATTTTGACTGTCCCAAACATCTTCGTCTCATATCTGTCACTATTTCCAAAGGACCATATTCCATAAGAAGATTTTGGGCTCATCCTTTAGTGGCAAAAAATGGGACAAAACTGGTATGGAAAGCTATAGGCCCAAAATGGTTCCCTGATATTTTATAAACAAAAAAAGAAAATTATGTCGTATATTTTCAATATTACACTTTTTTGGGGACTTTGGCCGGTGGTTTGGATAGGTAAGTTTATAGGCAATATAGGAGCCGGGGCACATCAGTCCAGCGGTTAAGGTCTCCCATTCTTAACTGAAAGGTTCTGAACTTCGATTCTCGTAGAGAA
>JAAAYG020024820.1:0-17306 GCA_009936455.2 Tomocerus minor | reverse complement strand
CACATGACTCAATTCTGAAAACAGAATTCAAAAAAGTTGACTACAAATATGAAAAAATGGGCTCAGATAGATACATACATAGATACATACATACATACATACATACATACATACATACATACATACATACATACACAGGCATAACTTCAAGGCATTCACATAATGTAGCGGTACCGCTACATAATAAGTAGCTAATGAGTATTCATCATGATGCAATAACTAATTTTACGGATATCATTAGCAAGTTGTTTCAACATTGAGAATACTTTTTCTGTCTGTGTTTGCATCTGTCCATGAAAAAAACAGCTAGGTGCACTTTCATAAAAGTCTTTTTTCGCTATTCTTATTTTCTTACAAATCTAAAAGCTAGAAAATATTAATTTAATTTAACCCTGACCTGATGTAGTGTGTTTCTGCTTCTGTATTTCTAATTCTGCTTTAATTTGGTTAATATAATATATAATTATTGTACATGGTCTTCAATTACAGCCGGATTTAATTGAAACTTGAAACTAAGTAAAAACATGACAGGAAATAGATGTTTGATGAGTGTGGTGCAATTATTGATATTACTTCACTACTCATGGCCATAGGCGCTAAAAATCTGGCAATGGAAATTCGCATCGCGTTTTTTTATTGTCGACTGGGAGAATCAGATTCTTAGTTGAGGAAAATCTTTTGCATAAAATATGAAAACTACACGTGCTTTGACTTTATAATCCATAATCCGTAAAGTATTAAAGCATCCTAGAAAATAATTAGTTATACAATAAATATCTGTGCGTTTTTTATTAATTTTTTACTCATGGCTCATGGCCGGTTGGGAATGTCTGATGATGGGAAGAAACTAAAGGAATTTAATATGGAAGAGCCCAGAGAGTATTCAAATGCTTTTCAGGGCAATAACGTGTCTGAAAACAGGTATTCATTCTCCTTACACCATAATGAAATAAAACAATGTATTATGAACGTCATTATGTAAATGTTCTAATTTGAGACAGTACAAATCTAAGCTTGAAAAGTCACAATAAATCAAAAGTAGGAAAACTCCTATGACTATAAGTAGGTAAATCATAAAGAGAGTAAAGAATTGTAGGAAGCAAAAAGGGTGGATTGGAAAAAAGGATTTACGCAATCGTTAAAATGCCTTATGCCTCATTGTCTTGTTTTGAGAGAGGCATAATCTACGGCTCATTCGTATTAAAATTATTAGAGTAGTAAGTAATCAAAGAAAAAAGCATCACCTTTTATCGCTAGCAAGACCTACGCTAATGATTTGCTGCCTATTTCTGGGCGTCTTAATACTTTCAACTTGTAAAACTTTGTAAGTTTTACAAGTAGGTAAGCTTATCTGTAATGCTGTACCTATTAGTGCTAGGGGTTGAAGAAAAATGAATTTAAGGATTAGTAGACACTAGACACAGATGTAATTGTTAGGTAGGTACGCTGTACGCTAGTTTTTTCAATTTTACTCAGACACTTGCTACAGACTTTGTTTCTCACGTACCTACAAATGCGAAAGGAAAATCATGTCGAATATAATTGCCCATTACTACTTACTTACTTTAGTGCATGCTGCATTGCATTTTGAGATTTCATTCAATAAATCCATTATTTATTATTACTTTTGCTAAGTCAGCAACTTGCATACTTCCATTGCACTTTTGTTTAGATTACCTCAATTTTATCATTGTTGTGTATATGTATTGCATGATAATTTGTATCCTTTCATGATTATCATTTAAAGACAGGTAGTAAAGGAAGTTTTGACTTGGAAACGTTCTAAAGGGAAGTCTGGCATCTGTTTTCTTTTTCATTGGAGGAATAACATGATTATTACATAATTCCTTTCGCCTTAGCCAATTTCATTGTTTGACTTACTGTGCTGTAACATTAGAAGCATTTCAGGACTTGCACACAATGAAACTTTGTTACTAGCCTACATTATTCATGCAAACCTGAGTTCGTTAAGTCCTAACGTTTATTTAGTGGACAGATCTAAATACTAAAACTATTTGAAAATGTGTCGGCACGATTAATGACACCTCAACTTAATTTTATTAATTTTTCCACGACAGATCCATACAAACTCCTATTTATGGAGTGCAGAAATTTTTACGGGTTTTTTATATCACCGGGATTTTATCAATGCATACTAGGAAAATGAGAATAGCATCTTTTTCTTAGAATTTATTTACTATTTTATTCAAAATATTTACATTTAATAGTTAATTTTCCGCTGGAAATATTCTGTTAGATATCATCGGATTATTAGTGTCTATCTGATTATTTTTAATTAATTATTGTGTGTTCAAAGAGTTCAATATGTTTCTCCGCTATATGCAAATGTTAAGTTTGTTCGGTATTTTGGTACCATCTCTGTTTAATACTATAGTTCCAACCTTGATGACCATTTACCACAATTTAGAACGAAAATCTTACGTAAATGAAGTTTTAAATTCCCGAAGAGTGCTGCAAGACACTTTCGACTTTATTATCGGTACAAGATTTCAATAGTTTGAATTAAAGTATTTTTAATACAAATGTTTATAAAAAAAGAAGTGTTCGTGTGCTAAAATATTTTGAGATGTACATTAATGAAATATTTTTTTATATTTTGGGGATCTTGATCTTGATTTAGTTGGAGGAGGTAATTTAAATTTTTTAATTCCCTCAAAATTAATTTTCTTGACATAATTTTTAATGGAAATGACAGTTCCTCTTAATTTATTTATTATGCGAAGGTTCTGCAGGAAGTGTTTTGGCAAATCGACTTTCTGAGCATTTTACAGGTAAAAACATACTTTTTTTGAAATAAATTGTAGTAAATAGTTAAGGTGTGTAATTAAAAAATTTATTTAATTAAAAACTGTATTTTGCTGTAGTACTTTTACTGGAAAGGGAAGGGGAACCAAACATTTTAACGGCAATTCCATTAAATTCAATAACTTTGTATCGTAATCCAGACGTGGACTACAGATTTTTATCGAAACCCCAAACAGCAGCATGTTTGGGTTCAATAGACAACGTAAGTGTCCCAAATGCAAATTAATATTAAAAGTTAATATCCAAATAAAGTTGGCTGAAATATTTGAAAATTATTTCTCTGATGTAAAATAGTCTTGTCCTTGGTCAAGAGGAAAAGCCCTCGGGGGTTCATCTAACATTAATTATCAGATTTATCTTCGGGGTCATCCATATGATTACGATAATTGGGCAAATATTACTGGAGATGATCGCTGGAGTTACAGTAATGTCCTTCCCTACTTTCTCAAGTCTGAAGATTATTGTGTCAATTGTGAAAATCTTTCTGATCTGAACTCAGAGCCGACATTTAATCGTATGTACATTATTTTCTGTTTATTTATGTTTAAAATTTCAGTCTTTTTTGAAATCTGCATTTGTACTTAATATGTAGCATTATTTCATAATGTCAATGGATTCCTTACACTTGAAAAAAGTACATCGAAACCTTTATTGGAAGAGTTCCTACAAGCCAGCGATTGGGATGGTGTAAGACGAACAGACTTAAACGCTCCTTATTTAGAAGGTATGACCAATTTAAGTTGCTCTGAATTTCCTGAAAATTTTTAGACTAAAGTGTATCATTTTATTAGTAGAAGTAGAGCAGATATACATTATAATTTGAATTTGAAATTCCAAGTCAATCCCTTACAACTCATGAATATTAAAATCAAAATTATCGACTGAATTAAAATAGTGCGGTGTAAACTCTTTTTCTCATTATTCTTGATGCATAATATCCAAATTTTTACAAAATTTCTTATAGATCGAAAAAAAAAAAATTTTTAATTAACAAATCTATGAAATTTTGGAAAAAGAAATAATGCACTTATAGTTACTTTAAGTAAAAATATTCCATTTACTAATATTAATCAGCAAACGGGTTATGTTTTGATATACCATATATCAAATATAATTTTGATATATAATTATATTTCATTTATGATAATGTTTGATTATAGGAAGTTCTCAAGTAGTTCAAACGATGAGAAATGGAAGACGTTGCAGCACAAAAATTGCATTTATAGATCCAGTTAGACACAGAAGACAGTTGACCATACGAAAATATGCCAGAGCTTACAAGGTGTGTTAGGTAAATGTATTACCTCACTTGAAAGACTTTAATAATAATGGAGATTTGGATTTATTTTTCAACTTTCACAATAATCTTTAGATATTCAGATATTTGAATGGCTTAAATGGGTATAAAGGATTTAATTATTTATTTCACAGATACTTTTCAGAGGTCCTGAAAACGAAGCGTATGCTGTTCAATACGAACATATTGGAAGGATCCACACGATTGCTTTTGCAAGGAAAGAAATAATATTATCCACTGGTGCAGTTGAAACTCCAAAACTTCTCATGTTGTCAGGAATAGGACCGAGAAGTCATTTAAATGAATTAAATGTGAGTTATTCTTCTAAAAAGAATAAAAATGTCCAGATTAAAACCGTTTTTGGAACAATCAAACATTTTTCGCATAGATTCCTGTGCTCGTGGATTTACCAGTGGGAAAAAATCTCCAGGATCATTTGGGATCATACGCAGGACCTTTTATAGTTGACCCTGGAAAGGCTATGGTAGCAGAGCGAGATATCACTTTACTTTCTGTGGCAGAATACGTCACTAAAGGAACTGGACACTTGACACAAACTGGAGCACAAGCTGTGTCTATGTGGACGTCGACCTTGAGAAAAGCACAAGGTGAATCCAGTTGGACTGATCTTCAATTTTTATTTTCTGGTATTGGAACCTCAAGAACATACACCGGAGCTTTTGTACACGCTTTTAATCTGAGAGCCGATGCGATGGAAGAATTTCTTCGCTCGACTTGGGGAAAAGATTCCTTCTTCATGAATGTCTACCACGACAGACCAAAATCTCGTGGAGAGATCACTCTCATCTCAAATGACTATCGAGATGATCCTATTATAGATCCTAAATATTTTCTTGACCCTGAACAACACGATATCAGAGTCATAGTCGAAGGTAATGAAAAACTTGCCTAATTATTACAGATTTGTAAATTATTTAGGAAATAATTGTACATTTCCTCTTATTTTTCCATTCATTGAACTCTAAATGGAAATTGAAATGACTAGAAATTGAATGATGACCATTCTGACCAGTTTGATAACATTGATAATTGAATTCCAGGTTTGAAGCGTGCTGTTTACATGGCGGAAAACGCTCCAAGTTTCCGAAAATTGAATGCTCGTCTATCTCCAGTTCCTTATCCTGCCTGTGCTGGGTTTCTTTTTAGAAGTGATGAATATTTTGAATGTCTAGGTAAAGTAAATAAATGTTGCATACAAAAATTACAATAAAAATGCTATCATGTAAAATGTTTTTAAATTTTGATCATTAATTTTTTAATGTCCAGCCCGCCATATCTCCTTGTCAAATTATCATTACGTGGGAACGGCGGCAATGGTGAGTACATCTTCCTTTAAACTGTTTTATATTATTTTTAAAACGTTCTAAAAAGAAAATATGTCGAATCGAAATGCAGAAATGTTTAGAATTATGTACTTTTGGATTTTGGTAAAAAGGGAAAACGAGGTTCTCCAAATTCAGTCGTTGATACGGAGTTAAGAGTTATCGGAACGACACGACTACGCGTAATTGATGCATCCATCATGCCCGTTGTCGTCAGTGTGAACACAAATGGACCTTCGATTATGATCGGTGAGAGGGGGGCCCAATTCGTTTTGGATACTCATCTGAAATTCTGAGATGTTTCTCTTTGTTTTGTGATGTGCTTTTTAAGAGACTGTCTTCCGACTTCCTATTTTCCATTGTAAAACTTAAATGATGATTTTTGTTAATGACATGACAATTGAAAATGTTCTTTAAGTGTCTTAAGAATGTACTAATGGCAAATGAAGTTTAGATCACCTGAAGAAGTTCTTGCTCCTTATCTTCATTCATTGTATACTTCTCTGATTGTAGTGCCACATTTTTTGTGTAATTACCTTGTCATTATCACGGGTTTCCCACATTACACACATCTTTGATAAGAAAACAATTTGAGTTCAAGGCTAAGGTGTGAATGTCCATCATGTACAGATGTACAGTATACATCTGATTTTTGGGAGATTCTAAAACGATGTTGGTTACACTGATGAAGATCCTCGACTCATTCAGCTTATTGCGCTAGTGCATACAACTGCAATGGGAATTCCTTTATTTAATGCATCTTTTTTAATTATTACATTACTTTTGGTGATCAAAAACTTAAGTTATACATGTGTTAAGTGTTAAGTATTACAAAATCCTTACATTCACATTAATGTCATCATTTTATATAACTAAGTATATAAAAAGGTATACCTTATAATGTTATTATAACTATTCTCAGTATTGATATTGTATACACGTACGATATGAAAAGTAATAGATACACGTTAAGAATCCAAAACTGTTTTTAAATATTAATGTGTTATTATTTTTGTTGTAATCTAATGTAAAGTAAATTGAGAAATAAAATGTAGAGAGATCTATACGATTATTTCTTTTTATAATCTTATTTGGTATCTAAAAATAATTCATGATATTCGTCATGTTTTTTTTCTTGTGAAAAAATGAAAATGGACACGCAAAACAACAAAAGCAGTTTCATATTTCCATCGCACAACAGGTACAGATTCTAATTAATTAACGATGAGATTATTGTTTTCTGTGAAAACTGCATACATAATATAGTATGATATTAAAGGTGCTTTTCTGAATAAATAAATAGTGCATAGTCCCAAATGACGTAAATTGTAAGAAGGAAAGTGATGCAGTGGAATCTGTGTGCGTGTCGGGCGAGATGTGAGTAAATACAGTTTATGAATATCAATATCTATTACAAAACAAGGCTCTTTACCAGTTTCTCGTACTGTAAAAAGGTTAAATAGGTTTTTCCGTCAATTGCAGAAGAAGATTTTTCTATTTTGAGATTTTAATATTGTAATACACAATAATACGATATTGTATATAATTGTGGGGATGTGCCTATAATAACAGTCATGATAATAGCATAGGTCGCAACACATCGTGTAAAACCGGGTGAACCTGTAGCCTGTAATCGTGGAAGCAATGTTGGGGAGCGATAATTAAATATGTAGTTATTCTGTGGTTTTTCCCAGATTATAGTTGTTTTTGAAAGCATACTCACTTTTGGATTACAAACATAATAATGAAGGATCAAGATCTTTATTGGGTAATTTAAAACAAGCATTTATTTGAAATCTTTCTTTGTGGCATCCTAATCCTATTCCGTCCATACGTGCGGAAAAGCGTTTGTTGAATGCTAGCTATTATCTTGGATACCTATATCAGATGATCAAACGACTTACGACTGGCAAACATTATTTTCACAAGAATCTTTAATAGAATCCTGGATATGAAAAAAACTTGAAATTCTTCTTGTCTGTTAAAACAATTTGAAATGCCTGCCACGTTTCTTTTTTTTTGTACATTAGTATGTAGACCATTATTGATGTAGAATTGGCACTTTAGTAAGAAGGGAGCTGCTTGGCATCTTTTACCATTTTAAAAAAATCTGTCAAGATTGTTTTATTGACCAAGATTTTGCATCATACTTTTATGTGACATATATTGCACAACTGTTTCTACGCCTATAAAGTATAAAATGTTTAAAAATGTGATTCTCGATTACAAATTGCAAAAATTATTAGCAACAAATTAGTAATGAGGTGGATGCATGGATATAGGGATCTCTTAAATAGCACGTACCAAATATACAAGGAAGGATTGAATCACAACTAATTCTATGTATTTGTTGTATTATTATTTTTCCTGGATCTTAAGACAACACTACACTGACAGTTTTCTACAAAAATTGCATACTATTGTATTTAATTTGCTGGAATGGAAACTGAAACATGTTCTATTATTATGACTATTGCGAAATGCGAGAAACTCTAAAAACGGCACATGGAGCAAGCAAACTGGTTATTGTCCCGACGAGTCCTCTAACAACAACTTCAAGATTGGGAAACCCTCTCGAAGTTGCCAGCAGCACACATGCTGATGTATTATACTGTCTACAGTATGTTGACTTTGAAAATCACTTTCTAGTTTTTGCTTAATTTTAAATTCAGTTTTAGATTAAGGTGGTCCAATTACCTTAAGCTTCATTTTAACTGATGATAATCTCTTGTAAGGCTGTCGTGAGGCGTTTTCCCATAATAAATCCCTTCTAGCCAGACTAGCTCTTCTCATCTGGAGTCTTGAGACTAAAAACATGTTACTGTTATTATACAAACACAGATGGTTGAGGTTGATATGATATAATGGCTAATAGAATGGACTACTCTGTATAGGGCAGCTAATCGCCATCACACTTTGTGAAACAAAGACCATTTTCTTCCATGTAAGAATTCATCTACCATTTACCATTCATTCATTTAATAAATACCTACTCAAGTATCCAGTCCCTAGTCAGTAATCATCTTGAAATCCTTTGTAGACAACCATTCATATCTGTCGGTCATTGTGTTTTTTGTACTTTCCAGTTCTTTTTCTTCTAGCTATGACTTAATTCTTCTTGCACCTCATATTATAGGCTTCCATATTACCACTTCCCATTCCTGTAGCTGTAGCAGTAAATTAATTTTTTTTCCTGCCCTTTTTTAAAAATTTCAGATTTTCTTTGACAGACACAAATGTTTTTACTGACCAGAAACAAGACACTTTTTGGATTGCTCCTCCCAACCTTTTTTACTGTAATAGTTCCTGGATTAATGAGAATTTATTCCAATTTAGAAAAGCAATCATACAGTTTTGAAGTTTTTAATTCTGGAGGAGGAAGTAGTGAAAAGAATGTATTCGATTTTATTATTGGTGGGTACCTATCATGTTATATTCAGTGTGTCTTAGTTTTTAAACAATTTTGTTGTGAATTGAAACAATGAGAAATAATTACGACAATTTTCTCTGTTGCAACATTCTTTTCAGTTGGAGCAGGTGAGTATTTAGTTCTGCAAATCATTAGTGTCGTTAAAAAATATTTATTAATTTTCCAATTTATAAAATTCTTGAATTTTAGATGATACAATCTGTTGGCAATCAAATATTTGTTTTTACGTGTACTGTTTATACTTGAATAGGTTCTGCTGGATGTGTTTTGGCGAACAGACTTTCAGAGAATTTTTCCGTTCTTCTACTAGAGAGAGGTATATATCTGCCTAATTCAAGTTTATGATTACAATGATTGTAAAATCCATTACCCAATTCTCTGAAATTTTCACGATAATTTATTTTAATGTAAATTAAATGCCATATACTATTAAGGTGTGGATATAACGACCGATTTACCCCCTATTTGGTAACCCCTTTTTGACAATAGATCCGTATGGGTAACAAAAGTGGCAACATTTTCAGCATTGGCAACAATCAAAATTTATTCAAAATTTTTATTTTCCATCAGTTAAATGATTGATTTGATTAATTACTAGTTACCTTTATATTTATAGTATACAATTGATTAATTGATTTTTACTACCATTTATTATTGACTATTAATTTGAATTTCCACTTGATACTTTGGGTTATTGAATAAATTCTGTTGACAAAAAAGTTTCCAAAAAGTGGTAGTGGTTTTTCAAAATGTTGTCAAAAAGGGGCATTCCCCGTCACGTGGTGTTCAATCAAATGCAAATCGCAAAATTCTGATTCCGACATTTTGAGAAAACGTTCAGAGATACAAGAATATTACAAAAAGGGAGAAAAAAATTCTAGAGGATATATAGTCGCAACTATTTTCTTCTATGCAATTAGG
The DNA here is from genome assembly GCA_009936455.2 of Tomocerus minor. NCBI lineage: Eukaryota > Metazoa > Arthropoda > Collembola > Entomobryomorpha > Tomoceridae > Tomocerus > Tomocerus minor. The sequence goes on along the minus strand of JAAAYG020024820.1, from coordinate 7,489 downwards.
CGAGAAAAATCAGAACTTATTTTTGCAATGCATTATCCCATTTATTCAAATGTGCACGACATTGTTTTACTCTAAGCCGTTTCTGGAATCAGGATTTCGCAAAGGTGCAACTCCTCCTTAAGTGTTGCATTAGTTCCTTGTTTCCCTTCATTTATTCACATTATGGAAATCTTTTCCTATATCTTTTTTCCATACTTCCAACCGATACTGACCTTTTACACGTGGGAAATCTGTAAACCACTATGCAATAATTAATGCAATAAAACATTTCCCAACTATCATGAAAACATTCAGTATTGTAATTAAACAAAGATAGAAAAGATGATACATGTGTGGTCAAATTCATAAAAACAATGTTAAACTAAACTAATACTAGCTGGAGAGCCAAATCCCTGGACGATGATTCCGATGAATTCTCTCACTATGTGCCGCAATCCAGATGTGGATTATATGTACTTGACAAAGCCGCAAACTGTTTCCTGTCTGGGAATGAAGGATAGAGTAAGATTTCCATCAGAAATTATTAAGATATTAAAAATACAATAAAATGCTGAAAAAAACTCTAAACTATTGTACTTTTCCTGTGAAGGCTTGCGCTTGGCCTCGAGGAAAAGGGCTAGGCGGTTCTTCAAATATTAACTGGCAAATTTACCTCCGGGGTCATCCTCAGGATTATGACAATTGGGCAAATATAACTGGTGACGAGCGTTGGAATTACAGAAATGTGTTGCCATTTTTTATGAAGTCCGAAGATTATTGTGTTCAGTGCGAAAATAAGCCAAATGATGAAACTTTTAATCGTAAGGATAAATCTCTAACAGAGACAACTGACAAGTCAGCCCATATGTAAAAATTTACTTATTTTATTTCGTTTTCTAGCTCTATTTCACCATAAAAATGGATTTCTCACTGTCGGCAGAGTGTACCGTCCATCTTTAGTGGAAAATTTCCTCGAAGCAAGTGAGTGGGATGGTGTGAAGATGACGGATTTAAATGGACCATACTCTGAGGGTATAAATAAATAAGTTTGGATAAAAACACATTTACAAAATAATTATTTTAAACAAATGTATTTCTGTAGGGTGTGCTCAATTAGTACAAACGAATAGATTAGGAAGTCGATGTAGTACCAAAGTTGCTTTTCTCGATCCAATAAGACATCGTAAAACACTCACAATAAGAAAATACGCTCGTGCGTACAAGGTGACATAGACAATAATTTGTCATATCTACAAATGACAATTTACTAATTCTCTAAAAAAAATAATTTACTACAATAATTACTAATTATTAAACATTTTTTAACTTTCTTCATGATTCAAAATCAGTTGTTGATCCGTGAGCGGACCAATGATGTTTATGGAGTTGAGTATGAACACGTAGGTATCCCAAAAACTGCCTTTGCATCTAAAGAAGTTATAGTTTCCTCTGGATCAATAGAGGTAATTAAATAGAATATTATATAAAATATTGAATGAAAGTTCAGAATTTATTTTGATAAAGGGTTAGAATAATAATTTAATTTTGAATTGCAGACCCCTAAACTTCTTATGTTATCAGGAATTGGGCCTAAGGAACATCTCCAATCTCTCGGTGTACGTATATTAGCTACTAATAATTAATTTTCCATAATTTTTTATTTAGTTTCTTTGAATATGATGATTGAATATGATGATTTTTTTTTGATTTTCTTCTTTAAGATTCCAGTGCTAAAAGATTCTCCAGTTGGAAAGAACCTCCAAGATCATCTGGGAACATATGTTGGTCCCTTTCTGGTGGACAGTGGTAAATCCTTAATACCTGAACGGGATATATCTTTCTTTTCCTACTTGGAGTACATTATCAAAGGGACTGGATATTTAACTCAAACTGGAGTTCATGCCATATCCATGTGGACTTCCTCTTTGGCCAACTCTCGTGGCGAATTTCTATGGCCAGATGTCCAATTTCTTTTCTCAGGAATTGGAGTTTCAGTAGGAAAAGGCTAATTTTTAATATAGTTCAAAATAGTTTTCGATCCCCCTGAAAATATGTGTCTACGATAATAATTTTGATTGCTTTTGTTTTAATGTAGGAAATGTGGAGCGCTGCTTATTCCACTTCATTTAACATGCTAAAAGATCCCATTGAACAGTTTTTCGCTACTATTTCTGGGAAAGATGCTTTCAGTATCTTAGTTTTCAATGAAAGGCCACAAGCAAGAGGTGAAATAACTTTAGCGTCTCGAAACTATTTGGATGATCCAATTATTGATCCAAAATATTATTTGGACGAAGATCAAATTGATATTAAAGTCGTTGTTGAAGGTGCTTACATATTATCATTCTATATTCGTAATTTTATTAATTGTGAGATTCTTTAAATTGCTAATTTGAAAATTAAAAAAAAACATTTCAGCGGCTAAAAGGGCAGTTCACATTGCAGAAAATGCTCCTAGTTTTAAAAGTCTGAATTCTCAATTGTCTCCGGTTCCATATCCTCTCTGTGACACATTTCCTCTCCGCAGTGATGAATATTGGGAATGCCTTGCTCGACATTTTTCCTTTAATATTTTCCATTATGTTGGAACTGCTGCTATGGGTAGAGAGACTTCTCCAGATGCAGTCGTCGATTCGGAGTTACGGGTTATCGGGACAAGAGGCTTACGGGTTATTGATGGATCGTAAGTTCTCACTTTTTTCTGTTTTTATTAATCCTGTTGCTATTTAACTAATGAATTTGATATTGCAGGATAATGCCGGATATCGTATCAGTAAACACAAACGCCCCGATTATCATGGTGGCTGAGCGAGGGGCCCAACTCATTTTAGATACTCATTTAAAATAACGCAACTATTTTTCTTAATATAATGAATTATTCAGTTCAGGGCCATAATTTGATTACCACATCTTCCAACTTCGAAGTTCAGAGTTCAGACCTAGTCAATGAGGGATTTTCTTTGTTGAAAATTATTCAATAAAAACTGTAATTGTAAAATGACTTAACGATTAACGATTGGGCTAGTTGTTCCGTATTTATGCCATTTTTACTAAGTACAAGTAAATGATTATCATAGCCTTGTTTTATTTGAAAAAAATTCTTAGAGATTCCAGTGATTCTATTATGATAATGTGTATTTAATAATTATTCATAGTTTATCATATGCACATGTAAGAAATTGTGGTGTTAGGTTAGTTTCTGTCCGTATACATTACAGCAGTGATAAATTGTGTGTAGCTATATAGGAAATGAATAATGTAGCTATCCTGCGTTTATGAATAATTATAGCAACCCAAAGTGCTCCGATAATTCGAAATGATAATGATACTCACATCTTCTTAGACAGCTTAGCAAAAACGTGTATTATAAAAAAGTAGGAGGATATTCACAACAAATTGCTCCTTTCGTGTAGGTATTTCTAAGACACTAGCTGTGCATGAGATAAAAACTTGTCTTGTTTCAAGTTGTTTCATTCTGCGAGAAAATCAAGGGAAAAAAGTTGCTACTAAAACTACGGTTGTCCGTTCTGAACGATCATAAAAGGAATTTTACATGATTAGCTATACATGTAGACAAAAAGAAAGCCAAATTATTTTATGTACTTCACATGCAATATGCTCATATGATTATAATATTATTTTCTTAAGCATATTTTGCATAAAGCTACTTAATACGTACTTCTTATGTGTATCATCCTATCAATAAGTGAATACAAGTTTTTGTAACAAGCAACACTATTAAGATTTTATCCTATTTTACTTTACTACATGTGTGTATATACCAAATGACAATGTATGAAGTTGGTAATAATTAAAACTACACTCCAAAGGATGAACACAGTCAAATAAATGAGGTTTTGAGTTATTTAAATTGTAAAAGTTTCAAAAACAGTAAATGGGTAGAAATGCAAAGCTAATCTTCATATATTATTATGCAGATTATTACATTACACCCAAGTAATTTCAGTATTTAATTAAAAAAGCTTTTTTCTGGTGATTCATGCCATGTATACACTAGTTCGTAATTAACTAATTATATACAGAATGTTTGTAATATTAAGTTAATAGTCTTGTAGATTGGATTGCACATCGTCTTCATTGAGTTGAGTGAAGAGAGTATATATAAAAGTGGTCTATTCGGCCGTTGGCAGTTTTGGGGAGTGCAATGGCATTAGATGACAAGACAGAAGAAAACAAGCGACAGAACAAGGCAATATTTTTTCTTTTTATGATGAGCCATGTCCGATTAACTTCTTTTGCATTGTGATTGTGAATAAGAGTAAGAGGAGGCGAGCACAATTTAATGTAGCGTATAATTGGCAACTTCATTGTGTAGCATATAACTAGGTGAATAATAATATGCCTAAATGGCAAATATATAATTTCCCTATGTACGCATACATATAATAGATATATATATAATAGATATACATATAATATACAAAATAAGTAGGGAAAGAATTTCAAAGATTTAGCCAGCACTCAAAATGTAGCTCACTTCACCCGAACACATTGCCGTTTCACCTAATAACATAATAGCTCACATTTATAATGAGTTAGACTGCATAATAATAATATGCCTTATCATCCTTTGTGTTAGTACACGCATAACTAGCCATTAAGCAATATTATTATTGTTTTTGCAACTACTGTTTTTACATTATTATTAACAGCCATCTGTTCGCTGCCTTGTTTTTTAATACTAGCTACCCCAAATTCTTGTTTCATGATTTTGTAAAGCAGAGGTAGGTACCTACTTATCTAGACTAGAGTAGGTAAAGTCATAACCATTTATTTTAGTAAAACCTACTCCACTTAAAGGAACATCCACGGAATTTCTCCCCAAAAATATTTTTGAACTGCTAAAGTCAGGAACAAAAGTAGCTAAGGCCATTTTGCAACTAAAGGACTAGATGGAAGTAAACAGTTATTCATTGTATACGCCTCGATGCTTAATATTTAAAATGCAATCACATTTTCACTTATGTTTATAAATGCTTACAATTTATTCAGCATACCAGGAATATGTAAGAATCAAACTTACGCTAAAGTTAGTAGGACTAAACATAATAAAATATAGTAAACTTCCATTAGAACTGGCCAAAAGCAATTTATGCATGAAGCTGACTCTTGATTTCCTGTAGTAGTATATTTAATAATAATATAGCATTCTAAATGACAAGTTTGGGGAATTGTAAAATTAAGCATTTATTAATATCAACAGACAAGCTACATCCTAAGGTCGCATGTAAATGTCAAAGTTTAAAAAGCAAAGTATAACCAGAATTGAGCAATTCAAAAGGATTTATTCTTTAGAAATTAGCAAGAAATATTTTAGGCAACAAATTAAAGGGTACTTTTTAAAATGAAAGGAGGGAATGACCTAACAAGAACACAATCACTATCAAAACAATTTCAATAATAATAACCAAGTTTTTGAAAAGAAGTATTTCACCAGATACACGCTTTATGAAACAAGTCAGGGTATTGGGTCTTTTTTAATATTAAAATTTGAATTCCATCACGTTTATTTTTTGATGACAATGTTAACTAATTTTTATATCAAAATTTTATGATATATCAAATTAGTTTTTAACAACATGGACATTATAATAATATTATGCACTCTTGTGACTTCGGGGGAAGAGCAGTGGTGGCTTACTTGTTATCAACTGAAATCAGTTCGTGTAATTGATTGACCTGTACTGTCACGTTAATAAAACCAAACTTAACTTATTAATAGACAGCATCATATTCATTGTATTTGGGTGACACTATATATAACTTCAATGGTGGTAAACGTCGATTTTCGTGATTAAAAATGGTCCCATGGCCAATCTCAAGCTTTGACAGCCTTTAACTATATACCCTGCTAATAATGTGTGTATCATAATAATAATTAATAATATACTCTCGATTGATTCAAGGATCCTCATCATCCAAGCACAAGTATTTAAATAAAATTATAGCACGCTCGTGCATCATTAAATTCTATTTAATGTTCAAACTTAACTTCTCGAGAGAAGTTAAGTAAACTGTTGATTGCATAGATAATACATGTAATAACATATGTAATAAAAGTAATAATGCTATGTATAATTGTTATAGGTAAAAGTAATGTAGGTCTTGTGCATCCTATGTCATTAGTGTTGTTGTGAGAGGTAAAATTAGATATGCATAAAAAGTCATAGTAAAAAGGCAACAATAATAATAAGAGAGCATTGCACATCTGCCATTATGTATATTTACGTATTGAAATTGAAAATTGGATTATCTCTGCCTGTCCATACAGAAGAGTAGAGAGCAGAGCACATAGCAAAGGAAAAATAAAGCACGTCCATGCTCCATTTTTAAATTTGCACAGTTAACTTGAATTCAGAGTGCAATTTCATCATGTAGCTCTTTATTTACACGAACGAGACTGGCCTAACCAATTCTGCAGACAATAAAAATCTTACCTTGCTTATTGCCTCCGTATTCTGATGTAAGCTATTACTTAATAAAGACTTCAATAGCCTTTTTCCACTTTTGTGTTACAATAAGGACATGAATGAAGCTAAAGTAAAGTGCATTTTTCTACCTCAAGCTCGTGCTTTCTGCTAATATTTATTTAGCAACTCTAAGAAATGGGCAATAAGAGAATAATTGCACATATAATCCAACGACTACACTTTATAACTATAAATACACATCTATCTATAGGCAGAAAGTGCAGATGCAACAATAGCACATAAATTTCAACCTCCGCTGTCTCCATTCAAGACGCATTGCCAGTTTAGCACGAGCTAAGAACAATAACTTACCCTTATGCGCCATAAACTTTAATGCAAAGGCAAATCAGGTAGAATAATAATAAGACATTCTTCTTTCGATGGGAATGTCAGGTACTAAATTGAGAACATTTTAAGATACGAGATATATACTATGGTTGCTACTTGTCATTGCTCTTCTTCATTTTGCTCACATTTTGCAATCACTATCAACTCTGACACATGTAGGACTACCTTTCTATTAGATTACTATATAGTTACTTGTGTTTAAACCCTTTAGATCATACCATTATATAATATTTCAATTTTTTCGTTATTATTATAGCAATATATTAATTAAATACACACTGGGTCATAAACACCACTGTATGTATGAGTACCTTTCTAAGTCATTCACAAAGTAAAAAAAATGTTATTTCCAGCTCTTATTTAAAAATAGTAGCTATAGTAGTCATTTTCGTAAGCTACACTTAGAGTTTATTTATGCATTACATTTCATATTCGTGACAGATTTTATTTCCAATATGATATAATATTAAACAGGTAAAATGTTTATTATTTATTAATATTATATAAACTACGCTAATGAAAGCGTGAAGATTAAATTGGGAATCCGTACTTTAGATTACATGGAACGACTCCAAAGAGCGAAGGACTCCTAACAGGAGGGAATTACTCCAAAGACAGACTTTACTCCTACGACGGACTTTACTCCAAAGGCGAGAAGCACTCCTAAAGGT
>JAAAYG020024809.1:1996-15366 GCA_009936455.2 Tomocerus minor | reverse complement strand
CTGCAATGCAGGAGTGACTTGAGTGAATGTTATTGTCAATAGCGCAGGTACGAGGTTCACTTTAGTTGCCCGGTAGCAAAAATAAAATCACGGGTTCCATTACATTACAACCAGAAGGTGGTATTTCTATGTTAATCTTCTGCTGACTTTTTTCCTTTTCGTTATCCCATCCGTTCGCTTCCTTCCTCGCCACAGCCATCCAGACATCCATCTCTAATAATGCATCTACCTACATTAGAAACTATTATCTCTCCCTATTCATTTCCAAACTAAGTTGGCATCACAGACAGACTCATCCTTTAGTTATTATACGGATATCAGCAAAACTCTAAGTTGACGTCCAACTACGTACCTATAGCATTGCCTACATTTAGGCATAATACTTACTTTGGCAAATGATAAGGGAAGGGAAGAGTATATTAATACCAAATGCCTAATCCCTATTGCCTAAGAGTTTGCAAGTAAAGTCAAGACTAATGATTAGTAAGGGAATTGTATCCTGTCTCAATGCTGTCCATTAAATAGAAAAATCAAGATAAATTAACTTAAATGTTTCCACTTTTACTTTCTGTAGTTCTTCCCTCTGACAGACAGGTTTAGGTTAGCTTATTTTTACAACAGAGCTAGCCTCTCCAACCTATTTACCATTATAGCCGATAGTTTCTCCTATATAATTTATATATCGCCATTTCTAGTGTATCTTTGACTCCCTTCTTCTATTCTATACATATATACATATATATAGGAGTCACTCTTTCCATACACAAACAAAATATATCAGATTCATTTCGTTTTTATCCAACACAAATATTCGCAGTCAACAGAATAGAGTCTGCACGTACAGATACTTAAACTATATAGCATATATATTTATAATTTAGTTATATGATCATAGGCAATTATATAAATATATATTCAAAAGTCAAAGGCTAAGAAACAGAAAGTGAAACTATGAAATGTCGAGTATATAACTTAAAACTGAGGTTGACTATATAGTATAATCAATCTACTTAGTGGATATTAGTTATGTTAATGCTTATAGAGCAGATTTCTTTCTTCTTCGGACGTAAGTGAACCAGTGTAAATGTACTTCCACTTTCCACTTACACAATAGTAACTAGCACTACAAGTCATGAATAGTTCAAATAGCATGGCATCACTTTTACATCTATATCTACATCTCTGCCCAGATAACAAATGCCAATTGCCTCTTAATCACCTTGCCAAATAGGCACTAATTGAATGAATGGAAATAAATATTTCTACCACTTTTCCACTTTAAACTCTACTGCTGCACTACTTTACCTGTATGTATACACGCAGACTCGCCATTTCTGAACGAGGATGAGCAGCAGTCCATTTAATATTCAAAACAACGCATTCAAAATCACAAAAATCCCTTGAACATAAATACACGCCGTGTAGTTTTATACTTGCACTTATTACAATCAGCAAAACATCCCATAACAATAGACAACAGTCAATTCTGAAAGAACTCGACGTGTTTTCATCGTTGCATTACTGTCTTATCGTATGCTCGCCGAGTTATGATCATCCTCTCTTAATATTATTATCACGAGATTAATAAATATTAGAAATATAAGACTATGTTTCTGTTGCAGCTAGCTGTGCTCAGGTCAACTGGTCAAGCAACATTGCCAGCCCCATTTCCTCTTAACCATCTCTCATTTTTACAGATCTAATTCTCTCGTATTTACTCTAAGCACTCCAGTACACCTTTTCTAAGAGGTCTGGGCAATGCAATGACGGGAAAACAGCAAATACTGCCGTGGAATAATATGGAAATTAAAGTGACTATGATTTTTATGCCTACCAACCGAATTTAATGTATCTGCACCATGCACGACTGCCTTTCCCCTCTCCTTCCTCTATTAATTCACAGCTCAATCCTTCAAATAAACTATTTCTAAATCAAAGCAACAACGTCTTTCTCAATTCTACTCACCCTTAACGAACTGACCGTAGGAATTTTAAGATTCTCCATTTCAAAGAATTCGTCATTTCATTTTGTAGCTTCAATTTTGCCTGGCAATCACCAAGGGAAATAATTGAGACATAAATTTACAGGCACTCCCAAATGATAAGGAAAACTTAGGAAAAATAAGAATCTTTGTTTCATGATGATTTCTATAATGAATCTATGATATCTGTGATATATGAGTACCTGGACTACGTATGTACACGTAATTCTACATAAAAAATATGTTCGTTATACAAATCCATAAGGTTCAATATTAAAAAAGACAGAGTGAGTAGAGATGTGTTGAAAAATATAGAAGATAGGAAGATGATGCAAGTATTTATTCATTGTGAAGTAGAGATCCCTAGCTCTTCTGCTCCTGTTTTTTTCTTGTTCGCAATTACTTAGTGAGACGAAGTTGAGCTACCTATGGTGAATGTATGCAAAGATGAAATTGGGCTGGACGTAAGTACACTGTGGTGGCTCAATTCCGTTGGTTTTGTTTGGTGAAGTGATTTGGCAGGTGGTGGTGTTGGGATTGAAATGTGAGATCGAGGATGATGTAGAGGGATGAATGAAAAGATGAAAAATGTTCAAGTCTGAATGTTCGGAAAAAAGCGTAGTGGCTCAATAATTGTGCAGTGAATGTGTGAGTGAAAAAGAGTTGGTCAAAGTTTAATTGGAGTGTAAATGTAAGAAGGGAAACCGACTTGACCGCAAATAGGAAAAGAAGGAATGCAAATAAATAGTTGATGTGTCTATGGACTACCACGTTACGTAAAGATGGTAGGTCCTTGTGTATGTGGCATTATAATTCTATCTACTGTTATATGAAGGCTGAAGTCAGAGATATTCCTTGTCGGATTCGTGTGAATCTGTTGGGACAAGGTGGAGGATGGGACAGAGTACTCGACATTACTTTTACCCTATCTCGGTGGTGGAATGTTCGCAGAATCTCAGTTGAGATTGGGATGCATGTGTATCCGTCTAGCGTAATAGAATAGGCGTAAGTATCGCTGTAAGTTATTGTGTAAGGAGGGACATTATCTCAGCACTAACCCTGCATAACAATTTGAATGATAAGTCGTATTTGTGGATTTGGCGAGGTGGATTTTGTCTCCTGCTTCCCATTTTCACATAATGAATGTGTTGTTGTGAGCTCTAATGGGAATACTATGTATAGATGTGGCTGAGATATAGATAAATAGAGAGGAGAACACGAGGAGAGTTGTTCTTGACAAGACAGGAGCAAACAAACAGGCCGGGCATGTTGCTATGTCATGTCAGGGATGTGTGTATAGAATTGAGGTAGCAGACAGAGGGTAGCCTAGTAAATCTGGTAGCTCCTATTAGCCACTATATATATCTGCTCTTTGCGTGCTCAACAACGAATAATTAGCTCTGCTCTAAAACAAGTGGTCGAAGGCAATAGCCTGGCATATCCTTTAATTATTGGCTGATATAGGCTGATTAACTTATAGACGCCTACGAATTAGCTTGGAGGATTCTCCTAAACCGAAATGAGTGATCCTATAAAAAGTGGAATATCCCGTCCGCCACTTTTTCCCAATCCTGACAATAAGTGGATCGAACTCTTCCAAGTCTATCACCTGTCTTGTGTAGATATAGATACGTGCGAGAGAAGAGGCCTTTCATTTCTTTTCCCTGTTTGTCTAATAAGCTGAAAAATCCTAGGAATCCCGCCCCTTGCTCATCCCCTGTGCCGATACCCATTTCCAGAGAAATACGATCTATTTCCAATTTCCCATCCAGAAAAATGCACGGGAATAGAATTAAATTTATAGGGAAGAAATGTGGTGAGATTTTGATGCACGTCGCAACCTGTGGCTCTGGCTCTGCTCTCCTATTGATGATGGGCCTTAAATTTTATTCATAATGGCCAGTTTTTTAAGGTGCTGTGTCGTAAGACCGTCCTAGAGTCTCTGTCTCTGTTCAGGTTTCAGCTCATTTTTCCGATAGCACATAGATACTCATTTGTAAACAATTAATTCTAATTATGATGCTATGGTCGTAAATTGTTAACTTGCTCGTTGCTTTCATATTCCTGTTCTGGATCGTGTTGCTCTCAATAGGTGCACACAGTGCAAGATATCCCCCACTACTCCTCGACAGCCCTGCTCCTACCTATAGCTATCTCTTCTGGGATTTTGGTATACTAGGAGCTGTCCTGTCCTGTCAAGTATAAGAGGGCTTCAGAGGAGAAGCCAATAGCTATCCGGATATTAGCGGATGTGTATCAGCCAGCCAGCAGACTTCGCCAACATATTTCTCCTCGCTCTTCTAATATAATTACCTTCCCTCTGCCTCTCTACTACTGTTCTGGACTCATTCTTTGTTGTCATCACAAACTCTATCTTCCATCTCTAATCGTAACCATCATATTTTTCTTTATCGAATTAATTAGCTAACAAAGTTGCTAGAATAAAGTAACACCGGTTTTGTTTGGTGTGGAGCCTAACCTAACCTCGCTTCATTGCTAAAACAAAGTATGGCCTAGAGGAACAACAGCAGGCCTAACTAACGAAACCTCTGTCACATCCACACACTAATATCTATCCACCACGCCACTAACAACAGCCAAAGAAGCTCCCTCATTCCACACATAGCTCAGACATATCACAACAACAGCACCAAACCAAACCTGATGCTCATACATTTTTAAAGGTTGTTCAATTTTTGAAACCAGATTTTAAAGAACCGGTGTATTTGTAAAGCAAGTTAAAATTTCCATGGGCAATACCCAAACCAAAATCCTAAGTCTCCTGCTACACTAAAAATCACCTTTAATTAAATCTCCTACAACATTAAACAACAGTATATATTATATTGGATGGAGCATTGAGTGAGACGAAACAACTTTAGCGAGACAACTTGTCCGTGTCTGTGTTGCATTTCTCACACATTATGTTAATTTGCCAACTCTTGCAGTCATCAGAGAAACAATGTTACTAATATTATGAGCTGCTTTTATGAAGCCAATAAGTCACAGTTGTCTCACTCTCCACAATCTGATATCTTTTCTGTATCGCCTGTTCATGAAATGAGACAAATTCTATAAAAAAGAATGCTTTCCATTATTAGTCTCATTAATGCCGAAATCTATTGTTTTGGTAGGCCCACTAATATATATAGATATATATTGGATTTTTAGTCAAGAATTATTTAATGTAATTAGGAGCATCTGTAATCGTTGGGCGAATATCCAATGAAATTCTACATGTTTCACTAAGTTTAAAAAAAATAGGTCAATCAGAGTATATTTTACTATCCTATATGCAGCGCAATAATCATTATTTAATACTGTACAACAGTAAACTTTCCTTCTTATTTGTCTACGTTTCTGCTAAGTGTTCGTTTAATTTTTCTTTTTTTCATCTGAAAAATCATGGAGACCAAGTTAGTCAAATAAGTGGCTAATCGTTAGATTCATTACATGAAAATCTGGAAAGAACACAATAAACAATTTATAAAATTATTTTTTTAACCAACCAAATTTCTTCGTTCTGTTCGTTCGACATCTAAGTACTTTTTGGGAACTCGTAATGTTGTTAAATGTTTGGTTACGTAGTGCCTATTTACTTTTATGTGGAGGATGTGGGGGCAAATGTCATGGTCAGTTGCACCAGCCGCTTCCGCTTCACGAAGAAATGGTAGAGGTGAACATATTGTCAGTGCCAAATTTAAAGTTTACTTATAGCTCAAAACTTAAAACATTCTTGTAATTTACAAGGGTTAGTACAAAGAAAACGAGCACTGTTTTTCAAATCAAAGCCAGAGAGACTTTATCAGTAAATGTAAGTATGATAAAGTCGTAATATAGCCCTCATTCCCCACAGGAGTTGTGGAATATTGAATGAATCTATGGACTTTTGTATTGTAAGCAGGATTTTCAGGTATATTTGCATAGCAGCGGATTCCAAGTCGCTTTTTGCATTTTTCACTTAAATATTAATAGTACTTCAGGTTTTGTAAAAGCGAGACACAACGACAACGGGTCATCATAACCTTCGCTTAATTTAGTGTCCTCGGAAACATCAAAGAAGTCCTTCTACAGTAATGTAAAAGAATACACGAAAATATGCTAAAATTAACAAGGTGGGAAACTAAGGAGAATTTGTATTTTTCTTGAATTTTATTCAGTATGGCAGTATTTCACAAAAAATATCAATATTTATATATACTTTTACTACTATGTACTAAGAATGTATCCAATATACGTAAGATTCTGTATAAGTCTGTTATATTACCGTAACAAGAGATTGTGTATATAATTGTACCAATATATCTATGATCTGTAACACATAGAGCTCTCTGATTTGAAATATATATGCTATCTATGTATATATAAGTATTTCGTAAAAATAAAATCTATGATAGTCAAACACAAGAAATATTATTCATGTACCCACTTGTTAATTCTACATATGAAGACATGAATTATTGTTTCGAATGAATTCGATGACACATTTTACTAGGCTTTTCTTTTTAACCTGGAAGTCTTTTAAAATTTCAAACCCCTCTTTCCTTGTCGTTCAAAAATATTCAAATATTCGTGAACAATCGTCTACTATTTATTTAACAATGAGTGAGCTGCTGCTTTGTACGTGCTTGCACCTGTTCACATCACAATAAGAATCCTCGACGCCATATTAACAAAAGTGTTAATAAAAACCATGGCTCTATTCCTCAGAGAGATGGATCTAGCCTTCTCAGCAACTTTGATACGAGCAAAGTTGTAAGTAAAGGTAATTTTAGATGATGTAATTTGCGTAGTCTGCGTCTGCATTGATTGTTGTTTCGAAGTCACGGCACCGTAACGGATACAGTATACACTATTCATTTTCAATATCATAGATAGCGTTAGCTCGACCGAATCGGTCCTACATTAAATTATTTGAATGGCTGCACAAACGATATTTACGTACTAGAATATTTCTTTTAATAAAGCCTTGCTCCGACTACTAAGGTAACATTTTTTATATTTTTCTGTTTATGGCACTTAAGTGGCAATATTAACAAGTTCGATGCATGATTTTTATCACTTTGTGATTCAGGGCCATGACTTCAAGTGGTTTTGACCCTTAAATTCTTGTGCCTCCCAAATTTATATTGCACACAAGGGTACGAACAATAAGTAAGCACCTACGCATTAAGTCAACACATCTTGCTTGATCTGAGGACCAACTTGTAATATTTTTAAGTCCACCAGTTACTAAAGGACTAAGCTCTTACTTATGACTTATGACTACCTATGTAAATATTATTGAATGTCTACGAAGCTAAAGAAATGTTAACATGAGATTTAATATAAGAGAGCAAAATAGCTAACTGAATGTTAAAATACTACACACATACGCCTAAGATCCACATTTCGATTTATTCTGTCAGATCTAAAAGTTCTTCATGCTCCAACTAATCCACCTTTGCAAACACAAGGGCAGTTCGGCTGGGGATATACACCTGCGAATTTTAAATACAGAAAATTAATTTCATAAAATTACTTGACACTATTTCATTAGGAATAAAGCATTGTTTTAATTTACCATTAGTGAATGACGACGGTTGCCCCATCCGTCATTTGAAGTAAAGTATTCGGTAGAATGGTCCACTCTTTCTAATCCACCGTAACGTTTATCGTCCGTGTCCAACACAATCTTATATTTTCCGGGAACATCAACGCCAACCCTATTTCAGTCCAGTGTCATTAATTGTCTAAAAATATTTAGAAAACTCAGTGTCGTTTGAAGGAAAGAGACTTACCGGTAATCCGGGAAACTTTGGGATGTATGAAAATTGAAAACGAAAAGTACGCCTCCGCGCTCGAACACAACAACTTTGTCACCTTGATGTTTGCAACTGACGTAGCCCTTTATGGTGTAAAATCCAATCATCAATGATTTATTAGTTTATAATACAATGTTTTTTTTTAGATTTTGATAGTGAGTGCTTGGAGACATTGAGGTTGAATATAAATATCAATAACACAACTTACAGAGTCCTTGTGTAGCCAGCCATATTTATCTTCCAAGTTCAACATTCCTTCGTCAAATCGGCCGAGAAACTTATATCTTAATAACTCGTCGTCAACTAATTTAAACTGACGCCTTGCATAGTGATAAGAATCGTTATTTCCTGCGCGAGGGAAATCCAGCCATTCTGGATGTCCAAACTCGTTGCCTAGTTTTACAATTAAAATGTCAGTGGTGCTTGTAATTTTTGATTCCAAATAGTAAGATACTGATTGAAAGGAAATGTTATTCTAATTATAATGGCCAAAGTACCAATAAAGTTGAGATATCCTTCTCCACCCAGTCCCAATGTAATTAAACGAATCATTTTATGAAGGGCAATGCCTCGATCAATAATTCCACTTGGCTCGGACATAGTTGACATGTGGGTGTACATTTCCTTGTCCATTAACCAAAACGCAATTGTTTTGTCACCTACTAAGGCCTAATGGACACAAAAATCACATTTTAATTATGAAATCCATAAGACACAAATAAATCGTTATTTTTTGTACACTTACTTGATCGTGACTTTCACAATAAGCAATTGCTTTTTCCTGCCACCTTCGGTTAGTCAAAGTATGGATTATATTGCCCAAATCCCAGTCCTCGTCCTTAATTGACACAAAACATATAAATGCAAAGAAAATAATATGTGAGCACTCTAAGCGTGCATTATATTACGAAATAACACAAAATGGCATACGCTGCATTTCTTCAAAATTTCAATCCACTTGTCAGGAATAGCCATGGCCAATCTATAATCGAATCCGCCTCCTCCTTCTTGCACTGGCCTACATAACCCAGGCATTCCAGAGACATCCTTTAATAAATAAAAGATGAATCAGTTAAATGATGCATTTTACTAGAGATACGGCTAAAAGTGGAAAATTCGGTCACTAAACGCACCTCCGCAATGGTGATGACTTCTGGATACAGCTGATGCAGCATAGAGTTGGCCAACATCATATAAACTAAAGAGTCAGAGTCAACATTCAGTCCGAAATATTCATTGTAGTCCCCAGAAAATCCATGACCCATTCCATGAGTATGATACAACATTGACGTAACACCATCAAATCTATAATTAAAAAACAGCCAAATGTATCGTAAGTTAATTGTGTTGTTGCTTAACTGCCCTTTAAAACCACAATTCAGTTTTCTTTACCTGAATCCGTCAAATTGATATTCTTCCATATACCATCTAAGATTGGACAACAAAAACCGCAAAACTTCGTGCCTATTTATAACAGTTAAGACAATTAAAATATTACAGGATCTATTAAAACATTATATGCACCATCTAATTATTCGAAATACATACTCATTGTAATTGAACAATCTGGAATCCCATAATGTATGGTCTCCTTTAGGACCATCGTGGAAATATCCTGCATTCGTCCCGTCCCATTGATTCAGACCATCTAAAACATTCTTAGAAGCATGAGAGTGAACTACATCGAGCAAGACAGTTAAACCGTTCTGATGAGCTGTATCTATCAATCGCTTCAGCTGATCGGGTGTTCCGTAACGACTGGAAACATGAATATCAATGCATATAATAGTATGAACATAAATAGCTTAACATTTACATTATCATATGTATTTTTCTTTCTAAACAGTCTACTCTGTATTTAATTTACCTTGAAGCAGCGAAGAATGATGTCACTTGGTATCCAAAACTGGCATAATATGCATGCTCCATAACTGCCATCATCTGAATTGTATTATAACCTATAAAATCAAAAGAAATTATTAGGACTAGAAAAAGAACAATGTAGATACTCATTAGTACAGAAAATATTTTATGGTTTTTTGGATTTTATAAAATAAGTAACACACCCAGCTTTTTAATCCTTGGAATGACATTTTCAGTGAATTCATCGTAACTTGCAACTTTAGGTTCATCAGACGCAATTCCGACATGACTTTCATAAATTCTGAGACTTAAAGGTCTCTTTGGACGAGCAGATTTGAACTGGTATTTCTAATAGTAAAACGGCTATTTAGTGACGATTGTTTAAAAGCATGATTGAAAATGTTGAAAACTAAACAACAAATTTAATTTTAGTAAATATAATACCTCAGGTGGGTTATAAAATATATATTTAAAAACATATCCTTCTTCTTTAGGGGGTTGTACAACGTAATGTGCCCATGGAGAGATTCTGTCCAATAAATTTCCGTACTTGTCCTTGACAACAACCTGGAAGTTAAAGACTTGTTAATTATGGACGTATGCATATATGTGTGATAATACACGCTAAGCACATGTAGGTACCTACGCATTTACTTTAGCATCATGTTCCAGTTATGAAAATATTAGGATAATCATAAATTGTGCGCTCTCTTGTTTTTTTACCTTAATTTCACTGAGATGGGAAATGCGTGGAGTGCCGTCAGAATTCGGGGGTAAAGTCAACGTCCATTTCCCATAATCTCCTTTTACATAAGGATATTCCACTCGATTCCATTGGTCTACAAATATATGGTACAAGTTTGTAATGCTTGGGAAATAATCTCAATTCCCGGTCGCGAATTATTTCTATTTATATATTAATTATATTTGAATAAATTGTTTCTCTCTGATATACACGACTTGTATGTATTCGTGTAACCATGTAATTGGTGATAACTTTACAGCTTTTAAATTGAAAATATGAACAATTTCACCAACTAAATTCTCCAGCTAGATATAGGGCCTCGGCACCAGGTGCCCATTCTTTGCATTGTATTGTGCCATCGGGAAGAACTTGTGCACCGTATTCATCATAGGCCCGAGTGAATTTATCAAGACCTCCTTCCTTTTCTGTAATACCATCCACCCAGTCTAAATACACGGCATATCTGAGAAATAAACCAAAATAAATTAAGGCACATCCAATTGATTATTTACTCAAACTAAATACAAAATACAAAATAATTTAATTTGGATGAATATGTATACCTCTTTCTAATGTCATATTCAAAGGGTCTCAGTCCATCGTCAGAAGAAAGGAGATTGTCAATTTGAGGGACCGGCACGTCCAACGGGTTCATTTTAGAGTATTTCCCCCCCATGATAAGCTGTATTGATTATTGCTGGATAGCTCGTGCGATGCCGGTTGATTCAATCAGATGTTTCTTGTTTACCTAAAGGAAGAGCAATCTTGACAATCCTGAGATCTAGTTAGTAAAAATTGAATACATAAAATTAAAATTTTCTGTAATAGTAAATAGTTAGAGGAACAATTCAGTAAATCCTAGTTGCTAATAAAAACTATTTCGCTTCTATAAACAAAGAAGTAATTAACATAATATAATTATAATTATTATACACCAAGCGAATTAGGAGTTGAAAGGGGCTTGGTTTTTAACTTTCTGATAAACTAATTCTACAAAGTACTAAAAGTAGTTACTTGATGTGCTGGGGAAGAAGTCTTGTTTACTTGTTGATCACCTCAGAAGAAGTTGTATTAAAATAAAGACGTGGTGGTGCAGTGCTTCGTCTCGGCTCTGTTATCAAGATCAAGGAGACTGCAGACAGCCTCTGATAATAGCAAGCGATAATGTGCTGTTTAACTCTTTAGGAATATCTTGATTGTCCGTATTGCATAATATTATTAGATAACAAAATAATATACGGCAACCTTCCTTGCTCATTTGCCACTATCAATACTTCGTTCTAAGCCAACTTGTTCGCTCCAAGAAAGAATTCTGCAGCGTAGATTGCAAACGGCAAGGACAACAAGATATTCATATCACATTACACACACGTCCTATGTACATGTACAAATACAAACACGCTTTTCTCAGTCTTACACGTACACATAGTCGTACAGGGTAGGGAGCTAAAATTATGCACTAGCCCTGCATCTTCTTACGCTAATTAATTTACATGCAAAATTATACGCTCAAACCCCGGAAACAAAAATTAAACGACATCAAATCAAACTAAGCTAGTCACAAGGATGGAAAATGGAAGATTTCTTAAAAATATATATTTAGAAAATGCCATCAGCGGGGAAAATATACACGTCATACATATACAAGTCATATATCCTGGAATTTTAGAATATTGAAAAAATACGGAAGATGACCAAATGTTCAACTGGCAGTAGATAGTGCACGTACTATGATGATGATTTGAGAGTACAAAGGATAATTACTACCCTGTATAAGCAATAACTGAGTCTTAATGTTACATAACAGATAAATACTTAAGATTTTTTACAGACATTTGCAGCGTGGTAGCTTTACATACGTAATGTCTAATGTGTATCATTTTATTTATCCGTATAGAAAGGAGCACACATGTGTGTACACTATAGTATAGATACGCATACAGCAAAAGTTACTATACATCAGGAAATTATTATGCCGGTTTGTAGTAATAATATTATTGGCTATTCTGCATTTAATCTATTTAATGCTAATCTTTTACGCTTTTACACTCCAGTACTTTATTTTATTGCACAAAGGTCTGCATTGATAATATTACGATGCGACGACAATGTACTTTCCCAATAATGTTGAGCCTTCTTTCTTGGACGCTTAATAAATCGTAGTTAAAACGGCTGTAAAAAGTAGCGGTATATAATAAAACTAATTTACATATAGAAAACAGAATTGATTCGTAGTGAAAACGAAACTGAATTTTCTGATTTTGTACGCATTAGTAAAACTTTCATGATAATGTCACTGAGATTTCTGATTCTGTAGGATTTTGTTGACGCTTAATGATAGTAATGTGACCTTCTCTGGTTTTTGCAGGATTCAGTTTACGTTTTATGCCATCAGTGAAACCATCTTTATTTCTGTAAATTTCCGTTAGGCCCTCCTGCCCTGGCTGGCTTGCAACCCAGGAAATGGTCATGGGGTCATCCGATTAACTCCATTGTCCATGCAGCTCTTCGTTATAAATAAACTTAGACCACAAATAAATATGAAATATATCAAACCCTTTGTAAGTTAGCACACCAATGGATAGACAGAGAGACTTGGTCACTTCCATAAAGTATCTACGTTTACTTAATAAAGCAGATAGGTTGGTATATCGAGGTGAGCAATAAAAACAAACAGCTACAAACTCAATTTTTTGCTCACTAGAAATACAATTTATAGTATTATATAATCGTCTAATTTATGCATGTGTTTAAAATTAGTGACGAAAGTATTTGTGTATTACTATTAATATAGCTAAAAGGGGCTTTATAAAATACATCCAGATTCCGGTCCACTCAGGCATCCAGGTAAACACTTCCCAGGTAACCACAAACGTGGATACTTGGGAAGTGAAACCTTCCTAGATCGACCCAAGGCACCTAAATAAAGCATCCCCTGTTGGGTCAGCCCCTATGGGGTCCGTTTATTTTGTTTTA
>JAAAYG020024787.1:6023-17310 GCA_009936455.2 Tomocerus minor | reverse complement strand
GCGGAACTTTTAATACTAAGTGATTACTACTGACACTTGAAGTTTGATTACGGTGACAAGTTAACACAATTTTCATTGCCTCGAGTCAGCAATAATAAGGAGTCATTTGACAACTTTATAAGAATCTACTGTAGCAGATGCATGAATGAGGAAGATTCTCAAAGTGTGGCTTACTAATGTGTTACTACTTTCTATTAGATCTGTCAACGAATTCTCCACTTAGAATAATAGTCATCAAAAAGCCACAAGTTATGTAGAAACGCGTAATTCGCTCGCGGCTTTCTTCCTCTCCGGAGCTCTTCTGAAGTAATTTAAAATCTTAGACTTGGACATCATAACTCTAAATAGCGGAGATATTAGGTGCTTATGTAGTTTACGAGAAACCAGTTTGCAATCTTAAGGATGAAGCTGGAAGGTTAGTTAGTAGATAGAGATCAACAAGATACGATAGCGTAGTAGTGGGATGTTGTTAGGTAGGTAGCTGATTTGCACTTCTCAGTCATCCTAGTTTATTTGGTTGCTCTTCTTGTCACGATAACTAATGAGATGAGTGCGTCTGGATTTGTGTCGACTTGATTAATTTAAGTGGAGTGAAAGGTGTAACAGGTATAAAACTTTTAGTCACTCATTTAAGCCTTTATGCAAAAAGGATTAGTGCAGCACTGGATGTTAGTTATGAAAGTTAGTTTCAAGAGTTACTCCTCATGCAGTTCATGCTAATCACTTAGATTACGTATACACCTGAACAGGAATAAATTCGAGAAATCTAGATTCCCTTTTACACATTTTCCTAAGTTGTGTCTCACACTAATGCGTAATTTACCCTTTAAATAACCAGGATAACCTACAGTGGAAGGACAAGTCAATTAGCCAATTTCATATTGCGGAAAAATAATGAATATATGGTAATATCCATTTTTCAATAGACAGAATGTACACAGGTTGTGTAAAACGATCTCCAACTTAAAAATGTATGGAGGAATAGAATTGTCGAGTGATAAGACATTTTAGTACCTGCTGCACTTTATGAGTTGCATTAAATGACATTCATTAACTGACCTCTGCAAAAATGTTGCTTTAATAGCATGTCGGCACTATGCACTTATAAACACATTTAAATTGACAAGAGAAAAATTCATTCATCGAGATTCCCAATGAACTCTGATTTTACATTTCCTGACTTATTTTGTAAAGCTACTGGTACAAACATCCTTAAGTGATATGTGTGAAAATGCTCTTTAATACGGGTTATTTGGTAATTATTTTGGGTTCATAAACTGGTTGATGGGGGAGGGGAGTGAGTGTGGCATTATGAGTGGGGAATAAATATGCAGAAAGACAGGAGGATTTGTATTTTTGAATACTCAGGCTCTCCACTAACTGATTTAATTTGGATCTATTCAATACGTATAACCTTTACAAGAATTTTAGAATGGAATCATCAGGATGGTATTACAGAAGTCGTTAACATTACATAATATTAACACGGCGCTTCAAAAAGAGAATATACTGTTAGTGGCTTAGAGGAATCAGGTAGAATTTCTGGGAAAATTTCTCGATACAGCTATGAATCGGAGTCAAAGAGAGGGCAATTTCGCTCGAATTACTAAAGTTTGTACGGGAATCGGTGCTGGGGATGATAACGTGATGGAGAAGAACCATAATATTATCATTAGTTGTTCGTTGTTAGCGTGTAGTTTAATTGAAATTCCTTAGATCATTCAACATCAAAGCCGCAGCCAGGGGGACACGGACCACTCACCCCCCCCCCCCAAATCGAAGAAAAAGAAGCAAATTTTGTCTCAAAAGGCAAAAATCTTTCACGCTTAGCACTAAAATGATATAATTTCTACATTACATATATTTTGGTGGGCCCCCCTGAAATTATTTTCTGGCTGAGGCTCTGTTCGGCATAAAAGTGATAATTTCAGATGACGTAGACAGTTTAAAAGAATACGATGTGAAAAAGGGAAACGATTTCCTCATAAATATTTTGTTAGGAATGTACCTAAGAAGTTTCCGCTTTTCAATGAAATAGCTGTAGGATTTTGTATGGTTATTCACAGTAGGTATTAGGTAAATATGGTATGCATCTTCTTAGGTTATGTGTATTCCACAATTAAATGTAATTACACAGTGCGCAATTATATAAAAAAAAATTACAACTTCACACATTGGTTGTAATTAAGTACAATAAATACAAAGACTACATAATAAAGGGTAATACCCAATAGTAGTAATATAAAATAACGCTAATTCACAGGCAATCAAGATTAGAATTACAACAGTAGACATCAGATAGACGGCAATTTTCCTTTTATTGCTTATTTTACATCTAATGGGTAATTACCAGAATTACCCATTACAGATAAATGTACATAGTAGTAATAATCAACACCAAGTGGTATATGTATCGACGTAAGTAACTTAAAACTGAAACTAAGTAAAAGTGAGTATAGTGACTACTTATATTTATTCAGTTATAATTCTAATAAACTATAAGCACAGATACATTACAGGGATCTTAGGCTAAAATATGAATAGCTGCAAGCAATTATAGTGTCTGAGAACCACTACAGCCTATGGAGCATAATTTGCACAATAAACCGCATAATCTTTTTTAAATGTTACAGGTCACGATTGGAAATGTTTTGGTTCTGATAGGAGGGAATTTGGCCGGTTTATGTACACTATATCCGAGCGAAAAGGCACAACGTCAAGCCTTTATTGAAACAAGAGGTTGTGTGCAAGCCCGTCTTTCAACTCAAAGAGAAAACCAGCAACAGGTAAACATTTCCATTTTGTATCCAGTGAATGAGAAATAGGTTACCTACTGCCTTTTCCTTTAGCTGACTAGGCATTTATTATGTACAACGCAGTCAATATAATGAATACATCTATCTGTACAGTGTTATACGGGGTTGGATACTCGATATAGGAATTTAACTAAAATATCTGTGTATATATAAAATCAACAGTAATAGCTGCCTGTTCCCGATCTGCTCGTGAAGTGAGTCGAACATAGTGTATATATATACTTTATGCTCCTTCAGCTTGTTTACGCTATTAATCTTTAGAGGAGAGTTGAAGAGGAAAAAATAAATATTGCCACAGAACTGTACTTTACTAGAAATAGTTACTCATACATTTACTGAGTACTGTTTGTTTACGTCTTTACGATGCATTATTGTGTAATGCGACATAGAAAGGATCATATAGCAGTAATACAACGTTTTACTGACAGAGCTAGTAAATTCATTCGCATATATATTTTAGCCAAAACCTTCAAACGCTGTGGGAAGAAATAATGTAGCCTGTAGGTGGTACAAAGAGAATTTTTAAAATATGTGATGTAGTTTGCATAAACAAAATAAGTTCATACGTACATCTAACATCTCTTTCATACACTCGTACGTACATATAAAAATGGGTATTTAATATGCAAACGTTCAATACACTTACCAGAGTAAATTGAAAATTCCTGATTACTTTCTTTCTGCATACGATTCCTTGTTCTGAAAATGGATCACAGAATTGATTCATGGAAGCCTTTCTCTCCTCTGTTGTATTTGTAAATAATTCACCTGAAAGGCATGCAATGAGTTAGAGTTTCAGGATGTAGAGATAAGGTGGTAAAGCTTTGGTCGACAACCATCTCAATCCATTTCGATTTTGTCTGAACAAAGTCTAACGGTATTGTTGTCTTTAAAGAAAAGAGAAATAGGATGATTACTTATTCTGACTCGAGTTGACGGTTCTTTCTCCAAGAATTCTCTAAGTAAATACAGAGCACACGAAGACAAATAAAGTAAAGTAAGACAAGGCGATGCGTATATGTCACTATATATACAATATCAGGAAATATATATAGGTGCAGGCTAACGGCTGTAGTCTTATAATATTATTTTGTAGTAAGGGAATTTCTAAATCCAACGGAAAACTCTGTGCGTTCCGTACAACAACAGCTCAATAAACCAGTCGAATCTGATTTCTTTGGTTTTCAAACAGAGAGCTTACAACTGTTATGTGGCTTAACATGTAGTGATAGTGACTTCGACTTCCTAGCTCCAGTATCTAGAATGTAGAGTGTCAAGTCAGAAACGTCTCTTCTGCCACTATTAAAACTTACCAGGCATTGCCAGGCAATGATCACCTCGTCCCATTACTTTACAACTTGCAGTTTATGGGGACCATTTGGATTTACAAACTATTCAAGACTACAATTTATTTTGTTGGCACATTTTAATGCAACTTTTTTAATTTGTCAATTTCAATTTTGTCCTTATGAATGTAAATGCAATGGACAGATTTGTTCCACACAATAACATTCTGCACTATTTTAACTAGGTACTCATTTACCTATGGCTTTCAATAATTAGAATAAATTAAGCTTTGTTAATATAATAGTATTATATCCTAAGATAATCATGCATAATACTATCGTTTTAAAACGGATGGGATGAGCACTAATACAGATTCGTGCTTTTATTAAAGAATATGAGTATAGAAAATGTCTATTTTTAAAATCCTTCCCGCAAACACTGCTAGTATAGTATGCTATGCTGTCTACTGTGTACACAGTACATGTAGGGAAAGTAAATAAAATGGTAAACAAAGCAGAGGATTTTCTTTGTGCATTTCCAGCAAAACTAATATCAGTTTCTTATTATAATGTTCTTAAGAGTAATCATAGTAGCAGCTTAGGACTTTTAACTCTTTCGGAAATGTTTCTGTGTCAGGAAGCCTTGTAACGTACGACTATGATTATGAAAGCAAAATACGGTACTTTTCTTAATTTCTTCAGCAAACAAGTCAGGTCCAAAGTAATTACTTTACTTTTATGCTTGTCAGATGAGGCATGGGTAAGCTGCAATAAGATGTTAAAACTACTGAATAGCATGAATGTATAGTAAATTGTGGAGCAACTTTTTGCCGGATGATAATAATTTAGAACAAAAGTTCTATTTTCCGTTTTGATCTACTGATATTTATCACAAAAAGGAAATGCACACTTCAAAAACGTCACTGGGTTAAGTCCTTGCGAAAGAATTTGAAACAAGTAACGGGATATTATGAAAAAATAATACTGAAGTTCGGAAGGATAATAAAAGTGTAAGGAAGAAAATAAGAGAGGAAAAAATTCATTTTGTGAAATTTGAAGCTAAGGGGAAAGAATAAGATGAGTAGCTTAAGGAGTATAAGACATAAGAGTACACACTCTGTGTATGTGTATTGTTTGCTCTCCTGTTTCAGGATTATTGACATCCTTCCACTTTCTCCTCTTTCTCCTCAGAAGTCTACATCTACAGAGCTCCGTATTTACAGTACACGTTGGCATGCGGTAGATGAGTTATTTGTAGTTGTAGGTAGGAAATTTACTTACTTGTCCTCAGGTAGGCTTCCTAGTTTTACTTCGGTTTACACAAGATGAACAATATTATTTAAGCCGTAGTCTGACGATGAAACTCCAGCCAGACTCCAAAAACGATATCCCAAAGTGCCTACACTACACTCTATTTATATTATGATTGTGGTTTAATCTCTTATATAATAATATATTGTCGACTATATGTTGTGTATATGATGTACGTACTATTTGTATCTTTATTTATAGGAACGACTCCTGTTGTCAGTATTGCCCCGTCACGTGGCTGTTGAGATGAAAGCGGATATTGCAGGGAAAGCTAAAGAGGAAATGTTTCACAAGATTTACATTCAGCGACACGAGAATGTTAGGTAAGCAATGCAATGGGCATTTAGCTTTCACTCTACTGTTACTACCTACTCAAAATAATAAGTGCATTTCTGCTCAACTGTTTCGTGACTCACTAGCTACTGCTGTGTACTATACGACGACTATAGTGCATATAAGAAATGTATACAGATATATATTATATATATGCACAGAAACAAGTTCTCTATGTCCTATAACGCAAATATTTCCAAGTACTCTCAAGAACTGTAAAGAAAACAAAACTCAGCTCATGTCGCTGCACTACACTAGAATTTTCAAGTCGGACTTAGCTGTGAAGTCTACTTCTAAATTTAGTATTTACAGCCCGTGACATCACACACGTAACAACAAGACACTTATATAGACAGCTTAGCTTTCAAAGCTACACGAGGAGAGCCATTCAGACTTTCAACAAGCTTATTTCAATTCACCGCTTTCTCTTTAACTTACAGTACATCCACATGAAAAAATACTCATCTTGAAAAATCTTAAAAACCTGAAATACAGAAAGTCTATAGGAGTCAGCCTGTTACTTCTTATGTTTGCCCCTTTTAAAACCCTTAAAAACATACTTATAAAATATACAATTCTATGTAGCGTTTCAGAAGTAGAAAAAGTGAAAACATCTATACAACGGAAACTATGCATAATACATGCTCAAAAGCGTTGCGTGTTTACCTACAAATAACTCTTTTAGCATTAAAATAAGTACATTGCTAGCAGTTAGCTCTGAAAATGATGTTAATTCACCTCGCTACAGGTTTATCATTATAATGACATTTTTAAGTAGATAGTTCCATACAACACAGTGCAAATGCATTTCTTTTTACAAATTCTACAACTTTTTCATTTATATACCCTACTTACAATTTTCAACCAAACGACCCAGATTTAAAAGTTACATTTTCATTAGTTAGAACTATGTTTGTAGTCAGACTGTGGTCTACAATTTCACTTTGATAGGAAATGTTTGAACCAAAAGTTAAAGTTCTAATATACAAAGTTTGGTAATTAGGTACCTAGTTAGTATTACTGTTTATTAGTGGTACCGTGGGAAAATTTTCTCCGCTTATTCATCTCAAAATTATTTTGATATAAGATTGTTTTTTCAAATAGAGCTACAGATAATTGAATTATTTACAAACTGATATGTGATGATGATGATACAGTTATAGATTACAGAGACATGAAATTATGGCCATAAGTCCAGTTTCCGAAAACTGCAATAGATTTAAAAAGCTGTTAGAATTCAGCGAAAACAATAGCTTGGTTATTCTGTGGTTGAATGTTCTTATCTTGTTATACTTGCAGCATCCTGTTTGCAGACATTTGTGGATTCACCAGCTTATCTGACCAGTGTTCTGCGGAAGAACTCGTTCGTCTGCTCAATGAGCTATTTGCAAGGTGCGTATCTCCTCTCCTCTACTTACTATGATATTTATTCTACTTGTAGATGCTACTGACATACATTACTGTCTGGATTCTGTCAAATTTTGTTTCGGCCTCTCTGTCTTGCTACTATCGATTTGCTTTTCGTTAACATTGCTCAATGCTGTCTGTCTATACATATAAAAACAACTGCATAACTAATAATACGCTACAATAACATTGTTTTGGCATGAACATTTGTACTGGTGCAGCAGGCATTGTGTATTTTACGTAGCATTGAGCAATGGTGAAATGTATATGAGACATGACAGATCCATCAGGATTTCGTGTTCTACTTCCTCTATTCTTTTGCACGCATTATCTCTTTCCCTTACGTGTACAAATAATTTTCACGCCGGAATTTGCTACCCAGTTTGTAACATCCAGGTGGAACTTCTGTTTAATACGTAGGAAACAGTTGCATAGAAATAAAAGATGTGAATTTGAATCATTCCTTTTGACTTTGAGTGAATTACCAGTCCAGTCTTGTTGAATTTGTAGTATCCGCATCCCTTTTAATTGAGTGTTATCGGTTTACACTTCTCTACGAGAAGTAAGAAACAGAGCTAGATCCTTCTGATTTACGTTTTACAGATTTCGCTTTTAAATTGAATATTTTCTGCAGTTTATGCTTTTCCTTGGATATCTTTAGGTCCTACAAACATACATTAAGATTTATGTGTTTTCTGTGCCCATTCATTTTAGGTTTGACCAACTGGCGTTGGAAAATCATTGTCTCAGAATTAAACTCCTGGGAGATTGCTACTACTGCGTTTCTGGTCTACCGGAAAGTCGAACTGATCACGCTCACTGCTGTGTTGAAATGGGACTTGACATGATCGATGCAATCAAGTCAGTAAAATTTACTTTTCTTATGTTTCTAATAGTCATATTGGATTTTCAATTCCTGGAAAGCTTCCTCCGTCCAAATCTTTCCTGACCTGTCTTCCTCTTTCTCACGTTCACATTCTCACATCAACATCTGTTTTCATTTGCATTTGCTCCCCAGAGATGAGCACTTCTCTAAAGCCTTTGTGCCTGCATGTTCAAAGAGTAGGAAACTAGTAAACAGTTGTGTCTCCAGAGTTCTACATTTTTCCAATGAAATTCCTTTTGCTAGCAGGCAGTAGTATCATAATAACCACCAGCATTTCTCATTCAACCCTTTTACTAGTGCGCATTGTGCATCCGCATTTTCGGGTCTTCCTGCTCTTTGTTGTTGCAACAGTGGGGAATAGCATTGGCGGATATGCATAAGTAGTTAGGTACTCAATTAATTGTACTTGGATGTAAATAGCCAAATGTAGTATGAATAAAACTTGTGAATATAGAGATAGACTACAGAAAAAGTTACTAAATAACTAAGTGTTTTTCTTTTTCTTTCTTCGAATCAGAAAACTAGGAGATTTCATGGAGCCATTTAGATTGAAACCCTTTTTTGTTTATTTATTTACTGTTCCGACAGTAGTAGTCTCTGTCGGGTTGAGATGTTATATGAGGATTGCTTTTTTGGTTTGAGCGTAGATTGGTGCGGGAAGTGACGGGAGTGAATGTGAACATGAGGGTTGGAATACACACGGGCAGAGTTCTTTGTGGAGTCCTTGGACTCAGGAAATGGCAGTTCGATGTCTGGTCCAATGATGTAACTTTAGCAAACCATATGGAGTCGGGTGGTATTCCTGGGTAAGTCAATAACACTTTGTTTTATTCTCTCCTTTAAAACTCAAATGGGAAAAACAAATGGCTAGAATACAATATTACATCTAAATATTCTAAAGCCACATTACTGAAGAGTGTGTGTGTGTGGAATATTTTACTGAAGCACCCAAACGCAAGCATAGCCAACTTTTGGTTAAGTCCTGGTTAAGTTCTTTAAGTTGTGGTTGAGAGACTCCACGGAGTGTTTACAATCTATTTACCATAAATGACAAGAGCGAAAATCAATTTTAACGTTCGCCGTATGGTTCATTATGTTGTAAATGAATAATGGCAGCAATAACTTTCTGTCATTTTATTGTTGTTCTATACTGCTCTTGATAAATGACTACTGATTACTAGTAAAAGAACGTTTATTAACTGTAGTTAAGTAGCGAAATACTCTTATTGCAGTCAATAACGTTTGTAATTGCTATATTATTATTCTTAAACTTGGTTTTCTTTGATCATGAAAGTTCATACATAAATTATATAGAGCAAAGGAAATAATTAGGGTGCACCAGTAGAAAATAAAAGCACCTGTTTCGATTGTTAATTTCTAGTAATTATAATTGTAATTATGCTTCACAGACGAGTCCACATCACAAGCGATACGCTATCTTGCTTGAAAGGAGACTATGAAGTTGAACCAGGGAATGGTGTTGACCGGGACTCATTCCTTCGGGACCATAATAGTAATTACAATTTATGATCCTGCCTGATATTACAGAAGGTTATTTATATGATTTGAAATGATGAGGATATGTGATGTATGTATTATGTATCAATTTTATCAGTTGAAACTTTCCTGATTGTTCGAGCTTTGACTACTAGACCAAAGGACCTTCTTGACTCTCGGCTGGAGCCCGGTGGAAGAAGCACTCAAGCCAATAATGGAAACGTTGCGAAAGAACTACGTCTCATGGGACATAATAACAAGTAAGTGCCTTCCCCCGAATTCAACACAGAAATACATGTAATTTAACACTGTGTAGCATATATGAGTGATAGATGGGATCAGAAAGGGCATTTCCTCTTATAACTATAGCTAACACATCCAAATAGTTACAAGTTTCACTAACAGTTGGAACAAGCAAAGGCAAACATCCTCCGTGACACATTGTAAGTGTAGTTATAGGTTAGAAGTTAGAACAATAACTTCCTCTTGCGCTCCTCTATAATGTATTTTATGTGTACACAGTTGGCTTCCCTTCTTCTACACGGGCATTCTTATTTTATTCTTCAGAAACCCATATCTCTCTAAACGGATTTATAAGGCAAATAATGTCTATATTACTGTTCACTGCAAATCCTATTGCTCTCTCTCTCTCTCTCTCTCTATTACCGTACTACTGCTGTTACTAACGAATATGGGTCCACCCACTCTCAGTGACAACAAAAGCATATCGCATTTGTATTTAATGCTATTATTAATACTAAAACCTATGCCTCCACACTGTAATCCAGTAGTTATATGGTTTTCCTAAGTATAACGATGTTTCACGGAGAAAGTTATAAGGGTACTCTTTCAATGGGTAATGGAACCTTAAAGAATTTTACCCGACAAAAGTCAATATTTCGCTTCTTATATGCTTATGAAAACAAATAAACTCCATTTGTGGATTCCCTGAAACAACTTCCAGATATTTTTAGTTTTTTTTCTTCTTCAAAATCTAAAGTTAAATGCATTGGTAGATAGGATATATTCTTCACACTTAAACATGTAGTACCTAAATAGAAATTAATGATCAGTTCAATGCTAGCTATAGTCAATCAGATTCTTTTTGTAGTTTTTATAGCATTTAAGCTTCGCAACTCTAGCAATAACAAATGAAAGTGATGTGAAGTTTTCTAGAGAAAGGGCAAGTAAACTTTGTATTGAATTAAAGGCTCCATCAATTTAAAACTATTTTCTCATCCTTTGTTTTTCCCTGAGCTGTTGACAAAGTTCAGTTGCTATACAATGTCTGTGTGTGTCTGTACTTGTTTTGCCAATACGGAAAATTCGACTACTCAATATATAGAGTACCTACTCAGTTTTTTAATATATGACAACTTTTCTTCTGTGTTTTGGAAAAAAAACTACGCAATATTTTTTTTGCATTCACACTGTTATATGATTAGTAAGGGACGCAATAGTTTCTGAGTGAGAACTTCTTTTGAATGAGATGTTAGAAAAATTAGGTTTCAAAAGCTACAATTTATGTTTACTGAGACACTGTTAGTTTCAAGCTCAATTCTAAGGATCTTCCATTTGGTTAGATTTTATTTGTTTGAAGTGAGATCTTATTGAATGCAAGTGTAATTAAATCCCTGTAGAAATGTCGCAGCTCTGGCCGGAGAAAGTAAATCCCCTTTTGAAGAAGTTAATGAATACTTGGCGAGAGCGATTGATGCCCGGTCAATCGAACGACTCAAGTGTGAAAACAT
>JAAAYG020024776.1:0-10547 GCA_009936455.2 Tomocerus minor | reverse complement strand
TCACTCATTCATTCTCACCGCAATTCGTAATCGCAAATCTCCAGAATCTCCAGAAGAATCTCCACTATTCTAGTCTCACACTGTCAATGTCATGTCATCACTCTCACTCAAAAATTAAACTCAGTCATATGAAGTAGTAAAAGGCACAATATATTATATCCTACGGGTTCCAGTAACCTTCGGATTCGGAACATCGGGAATCTCTAGTCTTCTTCAAGTCAAGTTCTTTCATTTCTCCAATTCCCTCCTTGTAAAAGAATTAAGCAATGACAGTACAATATTATAGTATGACATGACCGTAAGAGAGTATTATCATTATCACTGTCACTTCTGTAGATACTCTAAGTTTGCATATACACTTGTGTACTATAGCATGTGCGTAAATTAAATATGATCGCTTATAATATAATAAGCACGAGTTGAGTGATTGTTGGTTTGTATTGTTAAAAGAAGTTGCTGATGTTACATTACATAAGTATCTAATATGCAAGCAACTTATTCCTCTTTTGTATCTGTTGCTACCTACAGCTACAGTACTCAGTAGTATAGCCGGTTATAAAATATGTCCTTGGTATGTTTTTTGTGGACTTCACACAGCGAGCAAGAAGCAGCTCAATCATGATTCATGAATTGATAATAATATGCACTTTCATGCACATACTAGCACACTTGCTTATGCCCACTATAACTGTAATATATTCTTATATATACTTATCTCACTATAATTTAGCTCATCAGCATCTACTTTTCAAGGTAAAAATTACTGTTTCGCAATCCCGCATCCAGTATTCATCATTTCATCCACAGACAATGCTTTGCTAGCTAGACATAAATAAGTTAATAACTGGCAGACAACAGAGTGGATATGTAGTGTCTCTGGTTTACCCTTTCCTGTCTCATACACAAAATAACATTTAAATTCTGAAATCGCTAAAATAAAATATCTGAATAGAAATAACCAGTTTTACATATTTAGCACGTACACATTATACATCTGCTTTACTTTATACATGTGATTTCATACTAGAGAACAGAATTACCTTTCATTGGAGTTAGTATTGTTGCTGTTTACACTGGACATTGAAACTTTTTTTTTGGTTTCCACCAAGGAGAATTGGGATGACCAAATGTACTGTAAAAATTACTTACCAATCAGAGTGTTTTCTTTTGAAGTAACTTGAGAAAAATAGAGAGCACGTTATTGCATACATGTGCACATACTTTGGTATCATGAAATATTCACAACACTTCCGTAGTATCGAAAAATAAGCCAATTGTCCCATGATTTTATTTCCCACAAGTGGATGTGATGTAATATATTGTTATCCATTCTTACTGTAATGAATTTTAAAAGTGTCATCAACAGGTCCTAACATACTATTCAATGAAATTCTGAGTATTGCCATAGTCTATGCAGTTTATTGATTGTATATGGATAAGATAATACAATACTTGAGTCACACCTGTTATTGTCATTTTGGGCTGCAGGCTCTTTTGAACAGAGATAAGCTGTGTGTAGTGTACTGAAAAGAAGGTTCATGGTCCACATTTCAAATATATCACACAATTCACAAATGTAACTCGAACAAAAACTGTCAACTGTAGAAAGCATCCCAGCATCTTCATTCCTTATCGCTAACTGATATCAGTATAATAAGTATAAATGATATAAGTATGACATATATAAGTAATTCAATGCTAAATACTCAGATAGTGAGAGGTTGAAAGGACAGAAGTATGTTATTACACTTTTAGTGAACATTCGGAATGTGTAGCTAGTGTAGTGTGAAGTGTTAAACGCATTACTACGCATATTAAGCATAACATAGCTAGCTACTTAGTTGTTCTCTGATTCAAAAGCAAATGATTCGGTATTTGAACGAGTCTACATTCCGACAGTATTTCTGAGTAGAAAATAAACGTATTGGTACAGTTGACACTTAAGCAGTGAGACAGGGAGACTTGTGATACGAAAATAAAGATTTTTATATACTAGTTGCATTTTGCATAGAATAACACTATGATTTTCGAACTGTTGGGATATGCTTTAAGTTCGCTTATCGTGGCTGTACTTTTGGCTTTCAAAATTTCCCATGATATTTATCCGAAAGGTGAATTATATTGTATTTTAATAATATTTAATTCTACCAGTTAATACGTGTAGTTTAGAGATAAACTGTGTTTAGTGAGGTGTGACAAATCTATAAATGTATATTATATCTAATTAATTTAGGTCTAAAGAGAAGGTTGGTTCGAATTGCGGTGTCCAATTGGCAGAAACGTTTAGTGTCTCCCTTCAGCACTTACAATACGGATATTGCGAAAGCCAAATCCGTTGAGGATTTGGGAGTTTTTGCAAGCCAAAAAGACAATGACGCAGAACAACCTACGGATGTTAGCAATGGCCAGGTAATTGCACATAATTTATTTTCATAGAACATTTGTAACAAACAATGCTATAAAATGCTATAACTCTGCTGAGGTATTCTGGTCAAGTATATTTTAATCATAGAAATATAAATTAATTGTTCGCAGATTGGTGATGACCTGTTATTTTATGGCATGGATAGCAAATCAAATTGTCTTCTAGTGAAAATGACAAGATGCAACTCTAATTGTGCTAACATTGACCTTTACATGAAAATAAATGGAAATACTTACTCAAGTATGCTTTCATTTCAATGTCAAAGTTTTTTAATTGAAAAGTGATAAAGTGTCCATTTAAAATGCATGAATGAAATGAATACCTAGGATCATATAGTGGAGTATCCGCTAATGGTTACGAGTTCAATGTGGGCAATTTGAAACTAGAGATGAACGAAGCCATGCGATCTTGGCGAATTTGGTATAACGGGGCTATTGAACAAAGGTACATTGCTATCATCACTGCCAAATTGCTAAAACGAGTCGCTTAAAATGTTTTACGATGTAATTATTTCACTTTCAGGGATGCTGAAGATAACAACATAATGGCCCACGCAGTAATCAATATACTGTAAGTTATCGCCATAAATCCATGATTTCATTCATTTCATAAGTAATGGGAAACAGTTTATAAGTTGGAGATACCTTCACACAATACAAAACGCGTACAGTAGTTCCTGAAACTAAACTTACCAATTTTAAAAATGAAGTACTAATTGTGGAAACGATTAGAACATTTTCTTTATGCTAGCTACACTTTAAAGTTTTCACTATATCTTTATACTTTCCCCGGAATTTTTCTGAACAAACTGGTTTTAGTGTGGTGAAAGTCCGGGATATTGTTATAATGAAGTTACGGTTGGGTTTGTGAATAATTGTGTGAATTTCATTGACACACTTTCAATAACCAATACTTCCGTGGCTTAAATTAAATGTCCATTCTATGGAGATGGTTACATAGTAAGCAGTTCGATGCTACCTTGTAATATAACTAATTATAATACACACCTATTATTTACAGCTGGAAGTCAATTGAAGTTCCTTTCGATTCTATGAAGAATGCTAGTACAGAGCTCCTTAGCGAATATTTAACTAACATAGGAGCATTTGGAGAAAAATTTTCCGAACTAACGTAAGGCTGTATATATTTCTGTGTGATTTATTTCATTAAAAAAATATATAATAGTTAGTTGAAGCTAATATGTTTTTTTCACTTAAATTTTTTTGATTTATAGCTCCATTCTTTCTAAAGGGTATTATCAATTTGGGTCTTATCATGGAAACATTAAAATTAACGATGAAGAAAGTCCTCCATTATACCTCTACGGTTTTCGTGTTCGAACCATTTTAAAAGCTAGTGATGTTAATCAGCAATCTTTTGATGCACCAGAGGAAAGGGAAAAACTTGACAATCTTCGTTTCGAGTTCTATGGTTTATGTGATAGTGATGTTGACGTCTTCAGACTCTCAGGACTATGTGGTTAGTAAATCTTAGTAATTTTCGTTTTAAACTGTTAGCATCTTACACTTGAGACGATGTTTCTTCTAAGGTGACAAGTTAATCGTTTTTATGGGGGTATCTCCGGAACAAAAATTACTTTAGAAGTCGTATTTTTTCGAGCAGCTCATACTCGACTCCCAGTAGTAGTCAAAACTGGAAATGACTTTTTAGTATATGTAAAGATGTACATAGCATATTTTGAAAATCTTTATGGAAATTACAACGTGAATTTCATACAGTGCTAAAAAAGTAAATAAATGGGATATATTCCGTTTACTTCCACACTCTTCCTCTGCTAAAGAAAAGTTTAGGTTTGTAAAATATAGTTTTATAATTATGACATAAATAAACCAGTAAAGGGATGCAAGTACTTTTAAATACAGTAGAATGGTTGGCAATAAAATATTGTCTTACTAAGTAATTTCCTGCTCGGGATGTCATCTGTATAGAACACTTGTAATGAAGCACAGGTGTTTCAAACTTGTACTTTGAACTATATCATACTTGAAAATTTCATACCGCGTGCTTTTTACTATGTGTCCAAAAGCAGGCTGCCCGATAAACCTACCATACTTCAATACAAAAGATAATGACAAATTATATTCAATGAACAGTTTATGTAATAGTGTATTATACACACTATGGTTAGTTTAGTAGTAGACGTACATAACGTTGAAGATGACGGATGAGATTTTCCAATTCAATTATATTACGATTACACACTGTGACGAAATCATTGTAACAGCTCGATTTTATCATTGACAGCATAAAAACGAGTCTGAGAGCATTCCAATTATCATGTCATGGACCCATGACCCACAACACTCACAACAGTGTCTTTTCATTGGTGATTTATAAATGAAAGAAGATTGAAAACCAATTAGCCCCTTAAAATACTGTCATTTCATTTAGTAAAATACTGAATAAATCTGACAGTCACCTACTAATGATTTTCTTCCAATGTCAATGTATTAAGTAAAGTAGCTAACAGTCAAGACTTTCTTTAGTTTACTTTGATGGCAGGTAGTGTAATTGTGTCCATACAGGTTGAATACACAGAGAAAAAATGTGATTTTTATTTCCAGATGGTTGGACAGATGGCTATGTAATGAAAGCTTCGCATTTTGTGAAACCTATTGTATTCGTTGATGGCTCTCCAGATCAGTTCTTGAGAAACAGGACTCTACCTAAACTAATCTCATTTAATGGTACTTTAAGCCCCCCAATTTACAAGAAAATGTATTCTTGAAGCATCTGAAATTACCGATACTCAACTGTAGCATGTTTTCAATGATAGATGACGAAGCTACTTATAGAGTTGAAATCTGGCCTGCTGTGGACTTTATTAGGTTTCCGAACTTAGAAGTGGTGCAGCTGAAGTTGAGTGTAAATGGAGAGAGTGGAAGAGGTATCCTTCTCCGAAAGTCAAACAGCGTGACGCCTCATTGCCCGAACGTAACAATGAAAGAAATGATGACCATTAGCAACTCGATATCCAAGTCATTCCAAATGGGATCAAATCCCAAAGAAGCT
The DNA here is from genome assembly GCA_009936455.2 of Tomocerus minor. Taxonomy (NCBI): domain Eukaryota; kingdom Metazoa; phylum Arthropoda; class Collembola; order Entomobryomorpha; family Tomoceridae; genus Tomocerus; species Tomocerus minor. The sequence goes on along the minus strand of JAAAYG020024776.1, from coordinate 5,089 downwards.
GAAGTGGTAGCAGATATAGTTGGATTAGATTCTGATCATTGTAAATCTATTTCACTGGTTGGTGGCAAAGGTGCATCTTTGGCTCATTTGGCTACACTTGGGAGATGTGTCTCAGCTGAGGTATGATCTTTTATCTCACAGTAAAATAATTGTATATTCCTTGCAGCACCCTCGCAAGCAACTTACGAAACCCGGATTTTTCTATTATATAACTTATTGCTAAAGATGTAACTGATGTAAGACGCTAATGTGTATGAAACTTTCTCCTTACAGTTCAAAACTGCCAATGGATTCTGCGTTACAACTGAGCTCTTTCGTAAATCAATAGATCTTCAGAAAGTATCGGCATTCTTTGCAAAACAAGAATGCAAATTGGATGAAATATGCAATGAGTAAGCCTTCAGACAAAAATGTCTTACGTTTTTTTTGCTTTACACGAGCGCATGCAATATTTGAAAAGTTTTTTCACTAATATTACCGAAGATTATATCGGAAGGAGAAAACGACAATGGGTATCCTGTGAAAACTGAGATAACTAATTATATGTGGACGAGCTGGAAACTAGCAACTCGTTGTCTTTTTCATAGTAATGTTCATGTAAATGAGTGTCGTTTTTATGTTTGGCACAAGGAATATCAGTAAATATGCATAATACAACAACATTATCTTTAGTGCCGACTTACTACAGATGACAATATGAAGGAAAATATGAGGAGTAACTTAATTCTTCCATCCGTACAACTTTATCAATCTGTTATATCGCGTGTTCATTAGTTGTTTACTGTCATTTCATTTACATTCTCACAAAATTTGACTTTAAGATGTAGATATAAGTGGTACTTTACTTTTATTGGGGCGTATGTATGTACGATAGCAGTATTAGTAGCGAGGCTCCTTCCAAAACTGTGCTGCTGTATTGCATACAAATACCTGTTTTTCGTATGCGTATTTCGCATAAATATTGAAGAAAATGGGAAAAGATGTAATTCAGAGAGGTTTACTATCACTATAATTGCATTTGTTTTTGTTTTCTTCAAGGGTTATGGATCTCATAAAATCAAGTGACAAGGAGAAAGAAATTTCGGTCCTTGTCAAAGCATGGTTAGAGAAAACATTTGCAAACAGCCTTGATGACATTAGATTTGCAGTTAGATCCTCCGGTACTTTAGAAGACGCCTCTGATCTTTCATGTGCTGGCCAAAATGAGACTTTCTTAGGAGTGATCGCTGAAGATGTTCCCAAGAAAATTGTTGAATGTTGGGCTTCCCTTTTTACGCCTCAATCAGTACATTACCGACTGTAAGTACAATCGTCATTACTATTTATGATAGCATTCGCATAGTACCACATCAGTTCAACATTAAATTGTAGTACCTCCAACTAAGCTCTCTCACTTTCGGTCTCAAGAGTGTAAAAATATTTATTTGAGGTCTTGGGAGTATATTTTCCTATGCATATTTTTGTTTCGTTGTGTATGATGATAAATAGTTGCATTACTACATTACAGAAATCACGGTCAACCTGCTGTAAGTGAAATGGGTGTAGTAATTCAAGAAATGGTAAACGCTTCAGTTGCTGGTGTCTTGTTTACGGCGGATCCTCTAAGTGGCAATCCTTTTGAAATGATTATCACAGCTAATTTTGGATTAGGCGAGGTACTGTTTAGCTTTCTCTTTTCATTAGTAATGTATGATATTTAAAATTTTTAATTTTTCCCTGGAGAATGTATACTCACTAATTTATTTGGAACGCAGAGCGTCGTCTCTGCCTCAACCGATCCAGACACCTTCACAGTATTACGGTCAAGAAAATCCGTTTGTGATAATAATCAAGATTTAAGTATTGGAAAGAAAGTCTTAGGGAAGAAGAAAACTAAAATTGTACTAAACGCTAGCGGAAATGCTTCTGAAGAGGCAGTACTCGAAGGAGATTCGGCAAGTTATTGTTTGAATGACGAACAAAGTCTCAAATTGGGAAAGATCGGTGTTGAAATAGAAGCAGTATTAGGAGAACTTAAACATGTAGATATTGAATGGGCAATCGGACAGGTATTAATTGCGTTTCAAAGCAAAATCATTTTGGAATAGTAAATGTTAGTTAAATGTATTTCGTGTAAATTGTAGAATGGCGAAATCTACATCCTTCAATGCCGTGCCATAACGTCTTTAGATTCTTGGACGGATTTTGAAATAAGACATGAATTTGACACTCCTATACGGTCACCGTTGGATTGCTACACTACTGCTAACACAGGGTGACATATTATTTATATGAATAGCAAATGAGAAATATAGTGGGAATTTGTGGGTAATAAAAAGTTTGGTAATTACAGAGAGGTTATGCCAAGCACAATGTCTCCTCTGTCAGTGGGTATTACAGTCCGAATGCTAGACATCGTCATTCAGAATCGGATGCTCGTTAGAACAGGGGATTCGCCTGTTCCTCATATGATGAGACGATTGGCCTGCATTGAGCAAAGAGTTTTGCTTAATATGCTCTCCACCGTGTACAGGAGTGTGGAAAAAGAAATAACGCCCGCAATGGTCTGCGTTGATTTGTCCATATATGGTCACAAAGTTATTGACGACAATATTTTAAACAAAGCTATCAAACGATATGGGATAGAAAGTGGTAAAGGAAAATTGAAGAATTTTATTTTAGCAATAAAGGTGAGCGAAAATAAACGTTTTTCTAATGGTACATGTAGTAGCACACAAAAAGTATACCTAGTCAAAAGTATTTTCTAAAATTAGGGAAATGGAGGTTTTATTTTTTATAATTACCTGAGTGAGACAGGTGTTTACTATATGCTATTACTGAGCGAAAATTAACAAATGCATTCCGAAATCTCAGTATGATTTGTTTTTGCTACTACTAACTATATATTAAACTTCGTTTTGTTAAATTATTGCCAATATAAAATGTGTTCATGACATATTTAAATTATTATTACCCTAATTTCTACTACACCAGGGGTTGATAAAGAGCAAAAGCAAAATAACGATGGCCAACGAAAAATTCGGTAAATACCATTTTGGATACAAAAACTGTTTTGGAGACACCCGAAGTTTATATGACAGAATCAGTGAAGAGATCGTTGCATTATCCCACGTAAGTTCTTCTATTTCTACAGGACTTCCAATTGCAAAATATTGTTGTTATACATAGTACATTTCATATAGGTATATGTAGAAAGCACATGTGTAGATTGTAGTGTAAGTAATCTATTACATTAATTTTTTGGAGACAGGCAATGGATTTACATTCAGGCATGTCAGAAACGAGTAGTCTGACTCAAGTTTTTGCTTTCTTAATTTTGTCTGGAGGTCAAAAAGGTATAATATATTTGTTTTCACTAATTACTACTGTTACGGTCCACTTTCTACCATGAATTGTGGTTTGAGTTGAATTGTGTTAGTTTTAAACCTTCAATTTTTACAGTGGAAGAGTGGGATAATCAATTGTTCGATGATGAATCTAAACTTTTGTCCGTGCGATCTGATGTGGAATCCGCAGATATCCCAACCGCAATGGAAGAATTAGCAGATAAAATCCTAAACCATGGTGAAAATCTGAATGAATTTCTCGAAAGCACGAAAACGGAACCAGCTTTAGCCTGGATCAAGAAACAAGAAGTTTTACATACTGCATTGGAAAAATTTTTCAACAAGCACGGACATCGTTGTGCGGCTGAGGTACTTAATTGTCAATAGTCCAAATACATACCTATACATGTCTCTATACATTACGGCAACTGGTACACAACTTCTCTTTGCTTTCACCACGCCTAAATCATAGGTGTATTTCTGCTCCAATTATCATATCGGTGGAAGCTTCACACATGATTTATTTCATTGTATGGCTTTAACCAATAATTTCTGATTCGAAATTAACCAACGAATGAATACGCTGCAGATCGGTGTTTTACGGACTTGACATTATTCTTATATGTTTCTTTTTAGTTGGATATCGGAACCAAATCATGGCAAACTGATCCTGCACCTCTAATAATTTTATTAAAGAATATTGTTCGAAATAAAGTAACCCATAAGGACACATGGACGGCGCCAGCAGCGAAACAAGCATTTATCGATGATGATGAACTTTTAAACTCGCTGAAGACACCTTTGTCCAACACAGCTAGGTATTTTTATATAGCATAAAATTGTTCGCTAACAATCTGTGTTATTGTGTAAAAACCTCTTTGGAAACTCACAATACTCATCCGTATATTCTTTTCCAGGCGTTTACTAAAATTTTTGCTGCCATCATTTCGTAATTCAGTAGCGAATAGAGAGAGAACGAAATCTCTTCTGGTCAAAACTGGGGATCAAATTAAAAGAGCATACTACAGATTAGCGGAACTCATGGTTTTAGATAAGCTAATCCCTGATGAAGATACACTGTTCTTCGTAACCCACCCGGAAATCGGCCAATTGATACGTAAAGAACCTAATTCTACGAGAATTCTTTACAAGTGAGATTTTATTCTAATTAATATATATACATACCGTATTCTAAAGTATGAAGACCTCAACCAGTTATAACTCCATTTTCCCATTTATTGTGCTGACTGTGTAAGACATGTTCTCCAGACTTTCACCAATATTTTGAAACCACGTTTCTTGAGTGGAGAAAGACGGAGATTTTTTAGTTTACACAGAAAGAGAAAGTGTTGTGTAACTAGAATTCGTATACACAGCACACTATTCAATAATATATAGCGAAAATTTACAGGTTTTTAATCTTTGATTTTGCAGAGCAATGAAAAGGCGAAAATTATTAGCTGCAATGAAAGCAGACAAATTCTCTGAAGTGATGGAAGGACTTCCAGAGCCCGTGAGTCTATTTCACTATTTTATTATTATTATTTCCCTATGATCTTAAGATAATTATTACTGTCGACAATAAATTAAATATTATGCTTATTTTTTCAGATTAATTACAACATTGAAGTTGAAATAGTGGACAGTATAACCGCTACCCCAGTTAGTTCAGGAAAAGTGGTTGGGACAGCAAAAGTGTGTCAAAGTGTAGAAGAGGCATCAGAAATATTAAACCACGGAGATATTCTAATAACTCATGGAAC
>JAAAYG020024765.1:5765-17312 GCA_009936455.2 Tomocerus minor | reverse complement strand
ATTACAACTTACGATTAAAATAAAATATTGTAAGGAACTCACCTGTGATTAGCAAATGACTGATTAAATGATGATGATACGTTTGTTAAGTTGTAAACATAACAAATAACACGCAAATGACAAGTAACGATTTGAAGTTCCCTAGTCTCTTTAGTCTAGTGCCTTTAATTTGAATACGTCCGGGCTTCAAAGTTGATTGTTAACCTGACTACTCCAACTGTAAAAAAAATATAGTTAAATATTTCCAAATTTCGATTCTTGAACATTAAAATTCAAGAAAAAGTCAATGCCAAACAGAAAGATCTGACTTGAATACTTACCAAACCTGTTGTTGGTTGGTTTTGTGTTGTAGGGTGAGCTTACATCATCTGCACCTGCAGCACCTCTATATTGCCTATACTCAGCATATTAGAGAGCAAGAACAAACTGAAACCAAAACCCGAAGACAGGCACAGGGCACAAAGATTGACTAAACTCTATTCTGTATACACACTTAACACACTGCACTGTGTTGACTGTGTACTGCTTACTGGGTTTTTTAGATCGACGATTCTATGATCTATAGCTATGTAGTTTTGAATAAAACTCATTTACAACTCGTAAGACAGAGCATGAAAAGTTTTTTATCATCCTTTACGTTTTCGCATCGGGTATTCAAGTATGCTTGCAAGCAGTATATAAGTATAAGGCATTAGGGGTAAATATCACACTAAGGGATTTCGTTAAGAAATGATATACTACTTTATGCATACAATTACACAAATAATCATACAACCATACAACCTGTGCTCAAACTTCAGTAATAACATAAATACCTACGTACGTCTACGTCAGTTTCACTGCCAGTACATGAATGTATAACCGTGTACAAAACACAAGGACAGCACAGCATAAGTTCTAACAATATAAAAATTAGAGTTGTTTCCATTGAAATTCTCATCGAAAAACCCAGAGTATGCTATGATTTTAATCCATTTACGTATTCACATATACTACACAAAACACGCCATTATTTAGTAAGTAGGGATTTCTTGATCAATGATAGATAACCAAACTGTAGTGAACTTAGTTCTAAACCAATTGAAGACTTCACACTTCTTGTGCCTTGCTTCATATGTATCAATCATTTACATAAATTTACCAACATGAAAGATCATTTTGAATATAGTGAATAGAAATATTTGAAAGTGTCTTCAAATGGTTGAAATAAGATTTTTTTTAAATTCTAAAGAATTGACCCCCGAAATGTCAAGAAAATTTTTGGAAAAAAAGCGCAAAAGTTTCCGCCCTTGGTGCGAAATGACATGTCTGCAAAATTTTTCGCGCTAAGCGCACATTGGAGCGTTCGAAAACATCCAAATAAAATGTGCTTGGCTTGGTTTACATGAATATGTTACAGTTTACATATTACGACACATATGCCAGTATAAAACTACTTGCAGTATATTTACATACACATGAATACAACCACAATGCAAGTTTCAAGGTACCTAATTAAATACTTGAGCAGGCATGAGAATAATGAGAAATAATTCCAAATAATATATCCTTTCATAATCTTAGCCTTATCACAAAAAGACCTTGAAAATACATCTAACTGTAGCAGAACATACCCAGTTAAGCAGACGCAATTTAAAAACGCTATTCATATAAACCATTGCATTTTGCGTGAAACATACTAACTACTAGTCATATAATCGCTCCTCCTCATTTGATTTAACTCACGCTTATTTGAAAACCGGATATTTTTTTAACTATTGTTTGAGTTCGACCACTGCAAATATCGCATTGAGCAATAACAGAGTTGTTCCACAGTTCCAACCTCAACCATTTCGGTCATCATAGGGTAGCAATAATGTTAGCATAAATAATGGCATCCTCTAAATATTTAACTATGAAAAGGACATGAAAAAATTGCTTGTAAACGAATTGAAACTTTTATAATCCGATTTAGAATTTCAATTAACAACTTTTTTACTGTTAATGTATGGCAGAATCAACCGAGTAATTCATACAACTATTACAGCAAATAGCAATGACATAGCATACACCAACACCATAGACTATCATCTCTTCTATACCTCTGTAACTCCTTATTTCTTATTGTTATTATGTACAGATACAAACACAAACAATACTTCCGATATGAACTGAACGGCATAATATCGTTATTGCTATTCTACTAAAATCTTGACATGGAAATGGAAGTACACTCAAAATACACAACTAAGTCTAAATGAGTTTAGCAACAAGATTGTCAAATTTCGCCATTAATTCATCAAATCTAGTGTTTACCAACAGATTATTGTAACGCTCTAACAACTCTAGCGCGGTACTCTTCCAATTTTGATATTCCCTACAATATCCAAAAAATAACAATGAATAACATTATTTTTTAAACCACACACACATATTACACAACTGAATTTTTAAACTAAGTATATTAATAGATACCATCATTAAAACGCATAAAGTACGAAACTAATCTTTTTTTGACTTTGCATCTATTAGTTTGGATTTTCTATTATTAATTTATTACATACGCATATTTAGTGTGTGTGTACCAAATAATAATTATTAAAGAGTTATTGTCATAAAAAATAAAACAATAACTACACGCACCACTTAAATGACGGTAATGAAGAGGCAGTTATATCGAGGATGCCTTGACGCACAAGATCCGATTGTTCGGGTCCAGATTGACTCCCATAGTACAATTTCTCGCAATTTTCAAACTCTATAGCATGACGAACGTATACAGAATTAAAATTCTGAAATGAATAAAGAGATACATTAGTTCATTAATTTCTAAATCACTAGTTCATTAAGGATACTTCCTTCCCTTATAAATTGTAAAAAAAATAGCCTCCAAACAAGAAACCAGTCGAAAGAAACAGTTAAATATGTCTACATTCTGGAAAACTAGGTATCTTTCTGTGGGACATAAAATTATTTGCATTAATTAAAGGATAAAGTAAATACAGCTTTTTCTGCGTTTCTAAGTGTCTGCTCTCCCGACCCTCCGTCGGTATGAGAAGACATTATTCTTTGTTGGTTTTGTAGAATCGATCATTTTATATTCCTACAAGACGTATTAATGAAGTAGTCCTATGTTATTTTCTAGCAAAATAAATAAAAATCGTTCTGCTTACCATTAAATATTATTGCAATTAAATTAACTACATGAAGTTATGGTATAAGACGTGAGCACATTTTGTTAAGCACAATTAACTGCATGAAGTAGAAGTGTAAATGATTAGAAAAAAGAACATATTTAAGATTCTCCTACAATAAACAATAAAGTTGTATTACTTAATTCAGCATATCATGTAGATGTACGCTTTCTACTGGCTTCTACAATAAAATATGGTCTGAAAAACAAATGACGAACAGAAAAAGTGTAGGATCAGAAACAAGAAAAAAATACACAAGCAGCAACCATTCTGTATGGTATTATGACTGCACCAGGAAAAATAATCATGCATGATGAAACGTAAGAGGTCCCTCCATTTAAAAACGTTACCTTTAAAACTTTTGTAGCGTATTTAACATCACGTCTCACACAATTGAAATTATCCAGCAATGTCTGAATTTCTTCAAGCACTTTGAAAGCATTAGTTTTCTCCTTTGACCTTGACTTACGCAATTTCATTTTATTCAACAGCACAATTCTTTTGCCCTTCAAGTCTTCGGATTCGGGTTTTATATAATCGTAACTCATCTAAACAAAATTTAAATAAACTGTATTCACTCACACAGCTGTAATTGCAGAGAAACGTGCGTTTAGTAACAGCACAGTAGTGTAAGTTTAGGAAGTATTTTGAATAGTGACGTGAAAGCGTTCGAACCTTAGTACTTAGTATAATACTAATAATATTATTATGAAGTGTTATTAGAATAGTAAATGTAGTGGTCAGGCGCAGTAGGTAGTAGTGTAATAAAACCTTGAATTATTGACCTCGTAGTATGTCAATAGCTGTCATTCGACACTAGTAGTATGTTTAAAATGTTTGAAGAAAATATCTCTGCTGGTTCAAAACTTTAGTAGTGTCCCCGGTGACCTTATGATCCCGAAATCACAGTGACCACATCTGTGAATTGGTTGTTCCTATGGACCTCTGGATGGTACACAGAAAGAAAAGTTTGGTTGTTGGGCTTCAATGCGTTCAAAAGTTATCGTTTAGACGGACAGACAGACAAATTGACCGCATACAGATCAACATTTGTTTCTCTGAATAATTAAATAACTGTATGGTAAAGTAGATCCGAATTCCCTTCAAAAAACGTCAACATTTTTTTTGCATATTTGCCCGCTTTAGACAATTTCAAGTCGATTTGGGGGCGGTAATTTTCTTTGGTGGGGAATACACCCCTATGGGCGAGGGGTGGCGATGTTAGGGGCCAACAATTAACGGTTTTCGGTATAAAACTGCATCTATCTTGAGTAGAATTGCGGTGCCAATGGCACCCATCAAGAGACTATTGGTCATGTACCCTCTTACCAACTGGTTACATGGCATATTAATAATGAAACCCGGTCCCTATTCCTCCCCTCCCTCTTTTGTCCGCCAACCGCATGACTTTTTTGACACCCGGAATTTCTATAAAGGAAAAACTGAACTAGGAAAAGTTCTGCCACTTTTACGGGGTCAAAGCCAAAATAACTTACCTTCATTTTTCTTTGAAGGAGATCTAAGACTTCCATTTCACGAGAAATTTTGTGTTTCAAATTTTCGCTTAAGCATTTTGTTTGTATTAAGGTTTTCTCCAGAGTCAGGACTTCCCTTGTCTTCTGAATGTCCAGAGACATAATCGATTACCAGCGTTGATACTACAAAATGATCTTGAAAATTATCGTAATTGCACCAGCTTGACCTTCCTTTCAATGATATTGTCCCTTCTTCTATGCTGTCAAATTGTTGAAAATCATTAGCCAAAGGAAAACGAGAATTTAGCCAACTCAGAATTCAGAACAACTGGAAGTTAAAACTAAAAATCATCCTACTAATCACCTTGGCAGACAGTCAACGCGTCAATGAGGAATGTTTGCCCTACTGTTGCGACTTCCGGTATCTTAGTTCAAAATTTGAATTGGTTTGTGATGAAAATGCACGCACACCAATATGCAATACGGGAAAACAACATAAACTTGAATATTTCTGCCACGCAGTGAAAGTGAAAGCGCATTATTGTGCCATTCGGTGCGCAGCGCAGTGCGGTGCTTGCAGCACACTAAGGAAAGCACCGCAGTGTCGTCCATAAGTAATTAGCACATTATTGTTTTCTTCTGCTCAGCTCTGTGAAACTTTTCACTGCTTTCACTTCAATTTGATCAGATTGATTAAAATTACAGATGGAGTAATATTTTTCTCTTATTCATTGGCTTTACAATTTCGCATGTCGGTTGAAGCATAAGATTTTCTGCCGGACTATATTATACATACATGCACATAATAAAAGCATATTATATTATATTTATAGCTGACCACTCTTACTTCAGGTTTAAAAGAATAGGCATTGCTTTTGCTGAAAGTGAAAAGTCTAGTTTGATATATTGGCAAACAAATAAGCATCTCACTCATCTGCTAAAATGAGCATGCATAGGAGGGGCCATGGAGGAGGATGCGAGGAGGGTGGAAAACCTGATGAAGAACAAAGTGCTATTGTTGTGCTGTGTCTGTGGACAATTACATAGAAATCTCCTGGGTGCAATATGAAAGCATTAAAATCAGGAGAGGATCCTTAACTTCTATTTTCTATTAATGTTTCGACTAGAATATTGTAGTCTACGTACATCCTGTGTGGATTACTCTTATTCACCTCATTGGATGGATGCAACTCTGTGTCTGACTGAACAGTACCCAGCCGACACTTTGCAGGTGAACTCGATGATGGTTCAAAGTAAGTATAGGTTTCCAACTGTGGGTTCAACTTGTTTTGATATTCCGTTTTACCATGCTATAGTAGGCTACTCTGCCTGGCTGCTTACTCATCGAAAGCAAACTTCTCTGTTTGCCCGTTCTTTTTCAGTTAGGTGGGTATAACTTTCACAGGGAAAAACTACAAGTTTGTTTTGCTCTTTGGTTGAGTCAGAGGAGTCAAGTCTACTCTGGTCGTTTAGTATTTCCTGTGCTATTCCCTACGGTTTCCAATAGAAGACCTGAACTACATCAACCAGGCCAGGTCCTACTCATCGAAAGTTTCAAATTCGGATTCACTTTCGACTCATGCGCTTTTAGCAGCCACCAGCACCACGACAGCATTGCATACCTAGTCAACTTCTCAACCACATTCACTGTATATTAGCTTGGCCTGCCTTCTTCACTTCTCTTTGAGGAGGAAGAAAACCCGGAGAATTATTTCTTTTAGCCGCTCAGAGTTTTCATTCGGTCGGCTTTACTTGCTTCCTAACATTCTCTTACTCAACTTTTCTTCTTTAGTCAGTGTGATCCGGACACCAGACGTATGTCCTTCTTCCCTAACACACGAACTTACATGATACTTTTCCTTCGTTTTCTCCGTGTATAGTAAGTAGTGTCACAGTGAAATAGTGATATCTTGGCGGAGCAGAAAACTTTGGGAAAATATCTCAACTCTTACAAGCCGACAAGAGAGATACTACTTACTTGATACTTGATACGTGCATGGTAATACGCTACAGTGAAACAATTAGGCACATTATTATATCTACTGACAAAATACTCTGCAGTTATCTGTATGTGTACTGTATGTGATCTCATCATGTCAACAATTTTTCCAAAAACATACTACATATGACCACTCGCTCCTGCACAAACTTTCATGACCCAGTTCATATAGAGAGATTCATTCTCAAAACTTTGTCCGTGTATGAAGAGTTCCTTTAAGAGAAAAGAAAGAATCTCATAAGGATATGGGAACATTTACACTTTTTCTCCGAGACGGACAACAACAATATCTCTGTTTTGAAGTCACAATTACAGCTAATGACAACATAATGAATAATTGAGTACTTTTGTTCGTCCCCATTCAATCAGAGAAAATTCTTATTTTCGGTACTTTCGCTTTTACCGTGTAAGTTACTGTTGTACTTTGGCATCAGTTACCTGTTACTATATATGCTACTTGACCGTCTCAGTAAGCACTGCGGCGCCTACACTGAAATGACCTAGGTGAGGAAATGTTATTTTACCCTGTATCACCTCACAACTCTTCATTCAGCACAAGGAAAACGGCCCCCTTTTGTGCATCCTGACTTTTAGAGATGCTATTATTTGTAATGAAATCCAGGTACTCTGTGCATATAACGCTAGTTTATATACAACTTTATTCGGTGACTTCTGCTTGATATTTGTTGCGTAGGGCCTAAATAAAATAAAAATTAGGTTCAACTACAACGCAGTACTCAACGACCACCTTTCACAGATAATTTGGCTGGAAAAATTGCAGTGTATTTTCATGAAACGGGATTTATCCCGAGCACTTTAGTTTTCTAAATTCTTTTTATTCAGCAGAATGAATTTGCTTGTAAGTGATTACAACATTCACTATTAAAATGTAAAGTGTTAATAGTGTTAATAGTACTGTCACATGACCATATAAACTAGATGAGGATGTGACATTGTCAGCCTTTTAATTATCAATAAAATTGTAGTGGCAATCTGGCAATTGGCAATGTGGCAATAAAAGCATATTCTACAATTTCCATTTATTTTCTCTCCCCCTGTATACTGTAGTACTGTTAAAGAAATAGGTACGTATATTATGCATGTAGCATAGCAGAAGGTAATACTGCATGCAAACAAACTATTGTTATTTAGGATCTACAATACCTGTATAGTAGATAGATATTTTATGACAGAATTAGCTTTGTCCAGTTTGTCGATTGTAAGGCTTCTTTGCAAGTTTCATAGGAACTTATTTGTCGACAACTGTACCAAGTATATAGATGCTTTTCTACCCTCTGTCCTTTCTTTCTCATAATAATGTGAGCATCTTGTTTTATCTTCTTGTTCAGGACAGGAGATAAGTTTCAGCTATTCTGATTGAGTTGTTGTGTCTTAAGGGTTTCAAATATTTAGTGTGCAGTGTGAGATTTTATTTTGTATCATCCTACCATTTCAACAAAACTGAGATCAGCTACATACTTTTTGTATCCCTGTCATGTATTTTAGTCGTAAACAGAAGTTGGACTACGCTGCGTCTTCTCACATGGCATGCAGAGATCAGGCTGGACAGTGAGCGAATAAAGATTCTCTAGTGCTGCACATGAACATCGAGATTTGTCATGGAAAAAATTCTATGTTGCGCACTATATCAAACAAGCAGGCAGTATTGCCTTTTTATTACAGGGAAATTAAGTTGCTGAACAATATTTGAAAGAGTTCAAACGGTTTATGTTTAAGTTAATTTCCAAAGAACGTTGACAAAATTTTGTTCTGAACCAAACTCAATCGTGGGATTTGGACAACGTATAAAGTGGAGTACAATATTCAGAATTGTAGTTAAAGGGAACCTGAACGATTGTATCGAGGACCCATGTCTGGTGAGTGGTATCTTCAATTTTTATGTTTGCCTTTTGATTGCATGTCTATCGTTTTTCGACTATATCGACCACCTGTGGTAATTAATAATACGTCTGTGTAGATCTATGGCAGTGTCTTGCCATATTATTTGGCTATGGCCTGATGTGTATGGTCATCATAATCATATACTATAATTAAATATGTTTCATATATTTGAAATAAGTCCAGGGAATTAATTAACTGGGGAAGAATTCATAGGTTTCATTGTCTTAGTAAATTCGATTACCCCCGTACGTACGTAAAGTGTAAATATTATTGGTTACGAAATCACTTAGAACGAAAATCTCCACGTTTCAAGTCTGTGGTATACTTTTAGGGAATTAGCTTTCCGAAAATAGCACTAACGAAAAAACCTGGAATAAAATGTCTGAACCCCAAAGTGATATTCAAATTCTTTATCTGTAAAATAATTGGTCTTATCTAATGGTTTTGGATGGATGTTTGATATTCAGTGCACACAGTAGTAAAATGTACTATTTGCTATAAACTGCTGTTTGGCTCTTTCTTTTTAAGGCCTAAAATCTACACTCTACACTGCACAGAAAGAGGATTCCTTAAACGTGAACGAGATTGACGTTTAACCTACAGTTGAGATAAGACTTGAAATTGAGATTTACAGGATAAATAATTGTAAGAATTTACTTAATTCTTTACTCTTATTATGTCACTCATGCAGGTGAATAGGCATATTGACTCCATTAGCCCATTGTCAGTAGTATATTGTTGGAGTTGGTATTACTCTAATTGTCTTAGTTCTTTCCCGTGCTCTAACGAAGCTAGGCCCATAAACATAAACATTTCTTTTCAGGTTACAATATATTATTAAACTGCAATAGTATCTTAACATTTGCGAAGGAACATAAAGTGAGAGTAAGTAAATTGGGTTGCTAACTAGACTGGAGTGAGCATAGCTTTAAGTGTAGCAGATGCATACCTAACTAGAGTAATGATAGAGAGAATCCACTTAATAATCCAAACACGATAAATTGGCAATTTTTCTTTTCCCTTGTGCTGTGCCTTATTCTTATTGTTAGTGTGTCTGTATCACTGTACTTTTGTAGATTGCATTATACATATGTAGTTATTTGTCTGTTCTTTGCTTTTCTGAATCCAAATTGAGTTTCGACAGCGTATTTTATCGATACTTTCTCTTTTGCCATACACACGTATGCACTTCAGTTCCCCGTTGAAGTAGCATCTTCAGAATATGTGGAAGTACACAAGTGTTACACATAACTAAATACACGGGAAGAGATACGTTTTCAGAAACGTCTACGTATATGATAGCATGAGAAACGAAAAGCATAATATTATGTACAAAAAGTAACGGAACTAGACAAGAGCAGGGGAAGTAGACAAGGGAAACTTCCTAATTGTAGTTGTAAGCAGTATGTATGTCTTGTCATGCTGTCTTGCTTCATCGCAAGTCTTGCATGATGCATCAACATACTATTCTTATGCATTCCTGCCTAGGGATTGAATCCCTTAGAGCTTTATAAACTAAGAGAAAAAGTTACTGAAGAAAGATGCTCGAATCGTCGTACTAAAGCTTTACTTGCAGTTCTTCTCATATCTTTATCACTATCTATGTAGCAGCTATCAGATATACCAAACTTATCATAAATAGCTTTTATAGAGAACAACTCTATGTAACTAAAATATTTCTGGAGACAATAAGTAACTTTTCCCTCAAATTGGGTCTGTAGTATAAAGGTATGTCATAATTTTGTCAATTATAGCTATTTTTAGCTATAAGTATGCTCTTTGTAGACGAGCTTGATTAATGGTATACCACAAAACTGTTATTGAAGCCATATATGCTCCATATATCTGCATTTGTGACAAGGAACATGGAGAACCAAAGAGAGTCTTATTTTAATTAACTATTAGTAATATCATTTACTGCCCTCTTGCATAAAAGACTCATCCTTTCTTATGGTTATGAACTACGAATTCGACGATTTATCTTATCTTGCGCTTAAAGCGTTGCACATTGTTTTGTCTTCATTTTATCTCTACATTGCATTGGTCATATATCCTATGACATTCAACTGATGGGTCTCACAGTTACAGTATCGCTACTGCTATTTGGTTGCCGATACAGTATTATACGCTAGTTTAACTGATGCCATGCAAATGTTTGCATGCCGACCAAATGCGCTGCCTGCCTCTCAATTTTCAATTTATTTGCAGTTGAGGTTACACTTCTAGAGCCTGTAGCTACAAATATTTGTTTAGTATTGATATGGAGCTAGCTTTACAACTGATGGTGTCTCCTAATACACACTATAAAGATACATAGGTGGATATAATGATTGCAAAGTCTATATCATTATATTTTGTTGCATAGCACGCCCACAAAAATGTCTTAGGTACCAAACTAAAGCTTCCAAAACTTCAATGCAATCCGATGAATAAAGTACAAAGGAGTGAATGACATTGTGTAAGAGCACAAGGAAGGAAGCAGAAACGAAGCGCTTCAGTTCTGTCACGGAAGCGTATACGTATGTCAGATTAGGTTTTAAGTTTAGTAAAGAACATTTAGGCATCACATTTGTATTCACGTTTTAAAGATGAATCTTGGTGTCAGAAATCCGCCAGTTCGCATCTACCATCCTTTTATCTAAAGTACCTAACGAAATGTTGATACAAGAGACAGGGCGAGTATGATAAACGAATGACTTTCCGACACATTTTTGGCAGTAAAATGGATACAACGAAAAACTGTATTATTTATCCGAGATCAATTTTGACTTGACTCACTCACTTGTGACTTACCAGTTATTCATCTTCTGACTCTTTCATAAAACATACATTATAGAATGGTCTCTTTTTGGCACGATTAGCCTACCTAACCACAACAATTTGCAAAATTTGATCTGTTCACCCGGGCATCAGATTGTATTCAAACATTTTATCTCAAGGAACTGCGCGTGAAGGGTCCAATTACAGTTTTCACTCTCACTGTACAGTATATACATAC
>JAAAYG020024754.1:7042-17312 GCA_009936455.2 Tomocerus minor | reverse complement strand
CTTTTCTTTGCAACACCATAGAAATATTTAATATGGTCCGGTTTTGCAAAATTCCTAAGCGTGATATTATATAACAGTAGTTTGTGGGGGGTGGGGTGTTAGAATTCAGAGAATGATTCTGTGTGACCAATATAAATAGTACGGTAGGTAATAGACAAATTCATAACATAGCAAAAAGGGAAAACTAGCTGAAAGTAGATGGACAATCTTTTGACAATGCAATGCAGTGAGAGAAAGTACAATAGTGAGTAATACTAGGTGTTGTTGTAGTAGTGATGTGCTGCTCCTCTTCATGTACAGTTGGTGATGCCACTAGGAGCATAGGAGATATAAGGGAAAAGCAAAATCCTTATCCTTTACTCCATGAAATGTGATGTCTGCGGAATGCCGATATAAGCTAGAAGTTTCTGTGCAGTGGAAACTGAGAGAAAAGGGAGTCGGAATTGTAGTAAAGTGAGTCGAGTATCGTGAAGTGAAGGAAAGTCAAGTGAGCCAAAGAAATCCAACACTGCACGTTTATAGGAGACACTGAAACAGATTTTCTATTTGTATTTCCTAGGGATGAGTGTGAGAATGAGAGAGATGAGCTTTGCTGTTATAGTTATGACATTGTATTGCATTGCATTGCCTTCTTGTGATACTTTCAAATAGAACAGAGCTAAACTAAACTAGCCTCCCATGACTTGGTTTCCTTCCCTTTGACTCTGCCACCCGAGAAAACTTATTTTTCTTTGGGAATCTGTTGGGCGGGATAAGCTGACTAGTTTGGTTTGGATCGGATTGAACACTATGGATAGAATAGCATTCTTCTCCCAACCTATTTTTACACAACTCTATAAATATAGACTAAAACACTTGATTTTGATTCTCCTGTGTAGTTAGTTCTATTGCCTTGGTTAGGCTACCAATATTGTTTGCTAAACTTTCTGTTTACTCTTGAGCAAGAAGTCCGAGCGACTCAACTCTCTCACCATGTACGTGTCTATAGCCTCTAAATATCTGCCCTAGGTACTATACTCTGTGTACAGATAACTGATACTTTAACAGCATTTGCTTCACTGTGCAGTCGATAAAGCTTTCCTACACCAGATGTGTCTATTTTCAAGATTTCGGCAAAAAATAATCAACATGACACGAGTCTTAGACTCTTTTTCCTCTGCACCCTTTTCTTACAATACAGATATTATAAGCAACTAAGGTATACTAGGCTTTCTTATTTGGGTTAGTATGGCAGGAGTTAAAAATCTTTCGGGAAGCAATGTCAAGTTGCAACTTATGTTATCTGTCTGTACATTTACTCCTTTTAGACTACACTTTTATAAATCATCCCTTTCGGGATAAAATCATAATGAAAAGAAGAAACGTAACAAATGACACGTATAAAGAGAAAAAAATATCTCTGATAATTATAAGCCTCGACGTTATATGCCTATCTGTATAAAATACATTGGATTGTAGTCAGTGGACAGTCTTAGTTTGGAGATAGCCAATTCTCAGCCCATATTATTATTTCTGGACCGATAGGCTTCTCTGGTTATGCTATATATATGAAACGTGCTTTTCCTTTTATCTCAAAAAGATTAAAGCCAAAAACAGCAGAATATGATTGGGTTTTTGGACACGACATAGGGAACACAATGGTGGATATATAAATCATATTTTTCAGTAATAAAGACATAAGTAGATTAAGCTTTGTTTTTTAGCTCCTCCCCCTTTAAAAACTATGCAACCCAATTCAAGAACACCGACTTGGACACTGCATTCCGAATGATACTAAATATTAGCAGATCCTAGCTACCAAGATCCAAGAACCAACCAGTTAAAACATACAAGATTACAGTTTGGGGAACTCGGTATTGATGAAAACTTTTATGACTGCACTTGGGTTGATAGTTATACTTTGTTTTTCATTAGAATTATATTGCCTTTGAATATTGCAAGATCTTTGGGTGATCCTGTTTAATTTGTTATTGTGTCAACAGTGTTGGCCTCGTTGCTTGTCTTTGTACTAAGGATTTTATATTTACTTCGATTAAAAATGAGTAGTCAGCAACAGCATGTAAACAAATTATGTCCGTATACTTGTGTCTTTTCTTGTGTGTATTATATTAATACCTAAGCACACACTGAAGACTATATAATATGGATAAATATTATAGTGCTGTGTTAACTACAGATATTATTGCCTACTATCTACGTAGAGTCGGTTATTGACTAAAGTTCATAGTTCACAATGTACACAGTGGTATATGAGTATGGCAACTATAATATAGGGCATTATCATCCTGCTCCAGTAACTTCGTTCGTTTGTGTGCGGTGTGTGTAGAGATAACGCATAATGAGAGTTTTTATCCACTCATGTCACATGTGGGGAAGACAAGCTTTGAGCAGAAACTGATATCTTTCAGGATGTGGATCATTTATGTCAAATCGGATATAGTTAATGCCAGATAACTTCAAATTCCTTCGTTATTTACTTCTTTTTCCTCCCATTTTTCTGAGTCCTGTGACTGAAAAGTTACTTCGCCAAAGACACGTAAAATAATTAGCTAGACGGAGTCTAACTGCTCAGAGTAATTACCACTGCAAAAGTAGCTGGCTAAAAGATGGCTCGCTACATGTCTCATCACTTCATCAGGTAACCTGCTAACAATTTTATCTACAACTTAGGTACATTACGAGGTTATATACACTGACTTTTCATGCATAGCCTAACTGTATATGCTTTCACCAAATTTCCTCACGTCTGGATCATGCATTCTTTTAAAATGCTTGTAAAAATTGTGATGAAAGTACTTGAGAAATGTAGTAGAAAAAGACATGTGGGATTAGCATAGGTAAACTGAGGGTACGATGTGTGGAATTCTTTATTACTTCTCACTATGTACAAATTGAGCACATTAGTGATTTTTTGTTTGTGCCAATAATATTGACAGTTTTCAAATTACCTTGTTTATTTCCTGTGGTTTTAGGATTATTCCTGAACACGCACTTCACTCAAAGTTTAAAGGATTCCATTCCCAATTATGTGTTGCAATTCAATGAGGATTTAGTTATTACTGAAATTGTATTATCAAGAAAAACGAAATTCAGTACAGTAGTACACAACACAAGCACCCATTGGGTTTATTGAGGAGCGATTAAAGTTGAATGAATACACACGAGCGAATGGAAATTCATGGAATAGAAATAGTTTTATAAGTATAGATAATATAGTTAGCGTTATCTATTATCAATCAGGAACAGGAACAATCTTCTTAAAAGCTAATAACACCACAACCTATAGAAATAATTCCAGAAAACATTTAGTTAACATCATGTTAACATCCAGCATAAATGAAAACTCTTGTCACTTTCTGACCATCAGCCAATGAATAAATAAGAAATGGCAGGCCTTTTCCAAGAAATTCAGCAATCTTCTTGTAGTGGTAATAGTATCCTAAATATAAATTCACACAATTTATATCAATTTGTTTTAGAACAGTATGAGTTTATGTTGTCAGAAATTATGCGGATATGTATGAAGTAAAAAGTGAAATTATATAGTAGTAGTATGGGTTTATTGATTTTTTGGCATACACAACACGATCAAATGTAGTAATCATTACATGCATTGATATTTCAAAAAATACAAATAATTTTTTAAAAACAAAACTCAGTTCACGTCAATAAAATGAGTCTATGTAAGTGATCATAACCTGTCAATGGTTGCTTCCTAACGCTGCAAAAGGTCATAGAGTCATTTGATTGACCCCAAATTTTATATTGCTCTCGGCTATAATCCCAGAAACACATGTACAAAATCTGCACCTTAAACAGTTCGTGAATTATCGAGCAATAGACAGACGGGCAGACAGACTATAGGAATGCCTATAAAGCATTACTAAGTCATTATTAAGTAGGTCCCGCTACTTAATAATGACGCAAAACTCCATGTAGCATAGTAGCATGTAGTTTTTGCATTCATTCTAGTTTAAAGTTGGTTTTTGTTGCGTGAAGATAATTGTCTAACAAAAAACTACTTGTCAAACCCCAAATAAATTTCTTCTCAGAAAAAAGTAAGGAAATCTATAAACAGGTGAAAGTATATAGTTTCGAATCTTTAAGCTGTACTATAGTTGGCCATAGACAGTAATAATTACGCTGTATGAAAATGAATTACACAATAATATCTTACTACATTATAGGAAAATTCGGGAGATTCTAATAAATGTATGGCTAATTTTTTGCAGTAGTTAATAACGCTAAGTATCATACGAGTATTGTAAAACATTTAGCGATCTAGTAGCTAATTATTTGTTGTTTCTTACGAAGTTTCTTCAACGTAAACTCGGCACTGAACAAAAACTTGGTGAAAATTCAATAATTTTGTTATTGAAACGCTATATGTCACGATTAAAAAAGAACGCCAGAACGAAGTTACAGTTTTGAACTACAGAAAGATATATATATAGAAGAATAGCTTTGCATTGGGGACATAATGTGAAAATGTGAGTTTGGGTTAAGATGCAGAGGTAAGAAATGGAGTTTTTATTAGAAATTGTTTTATTGTGCCATTTGTGGCCGGTAATGGCAATGCAAGGGTCAATTGAAAATAATATTTTCAATCTGTTAAATTTCTGTGTGATCCGTTACACCTTCACAGACCCGAACTTAATAGAATCCTTTCCATATTTTAACAAATTAAAAATTACAGCTTCGTTTATGATTAGTGAGCCTTACATGGGCGAGAACATAACAAATAGCATCTACAAAGATATTAAACATAGCCACTGCATCTCAGAATTTTTCATTTTCAATGATGATTCAAAATCTTTGTCAAACGAAGTGCATCTGTGGCATTATCATACTGATATGATGATCCATAAAAGAGAAACTCCAAAATATTATTTCCTAGTCGGAGAAAGCAGTGAGTTTTTAGAAAAAATCGAAGAAAGTGAATCACGATTGGAACTAGTTCCACTCACAAGCCATTTTTTATGGATACAAAATTCAACTTTTCTGTACTTGATACATCGAAATTCTTCTTCTAGCGTAGCCCTAAATCTACAAAGGTTGAATAACCATTCAAATAGGTCAGAGCTGGAAACTTTCTTTAATATTGGACCAAGAGATTTCCAAGGAACTTTTATTTTAACATCAAATAGATTCTCTCAAGATTATTTCGAAACATCTGGGATTTGTGGACCAAACCACAAAGCGACAACAAAATTTTATATGAAAACGAGTATTTGTGCCAATATAATTATCAGTTTGAAATACAACTTCTCGTTGTCACAAGGGAGTGGGGGAAGATTAGACGGGATTGTTATCAGTGACCAAATAGCAAGCAGTGCTTACAGTAATATATTTTCAAGCAAAAATTCAGTTTCCAGTTTTGAATATGTTACCACTGCAGAAAACTTTAATCCATTCACCTTCATTGTTGTGGTTGAGAAATCTACTGCAAACGCTTCAGTATTACAAAGACCTTTCCATTTTCATTGCTGGGTTTGTATCACCATTTCGATTTTTAGTTTTTCACTTTGCATAGCTTATGTTTTGGAGAGGAGTCAAACGGATACCAATTTTATTTCTAATTTCAAAAAAGGACTTGAGTTTTCCTTGATAAGTTTACTGGAACAAAGTCATAATATTGTAAGGAAAACAACAAATGTGAAACTGATGGGAATAATAGCGATTTGGATTTGTTCAGCAGTTGTTCTAAGTAATGCATACAAAGGGAATTTGTTTTCATGCTTAGTATCGATGCCCCCGATTTGGGTTCCACGCTCTATTGGCGAATTAATTCGGAGTCCATATTCAATAAATACACTGAGTATGCACCATAAAAGAAATGTAAATTCGACAGTAAGAAGTATGCAGTCAACTTTAAAGGATTTGATCTTACCAGAGATGATGCAAGGGGTTGCTGGAGAAAATTATCCAAAAATTTTCGACGAATTAAAATCCTCTGTTCGTGCAATTCAGATGAACACGATACAATTTGCATGTGCTCTAGCAACTGGCGATGTTATTCTAACAGACGACGGACGTAATGCATCCTTTCCCGACGTTTTTGTGTTAATAGATACCGAGGACGAAGTCGACAGTATGATAAATCTATTTCGCAAGTACACTACTAAAGCTACAGCTAAAGGTGATCTTGTCAGCATCTTTCTTATCAGAAAACCTTGGGCAATTCGTCCAAATTACTTCAGGAACTATTTCATAACTTCCCTTGCTTCTTTATATGAATCGGGCATTTACAATTTATGGGAGAAGTACCACACTGATCAAATAAAGTATTACCAAATGAAAATGGTATTTGAAGAATTGTCTGATTTTGCAAATGCAGAAAATGGAAAGGCGAAAAATGGGGAAATCAAAAGTGAAAGTGCGACTAAAGCCATTTCCTTTAAACAGTACCGGGCATTTTCATTTATTCATGTCTTGTGTTCTTTAATTGCGATCATAGCTTTCTTCTTCGAGTATTCCTTCTCAACGACGCATTTTTTAAAAGGCAAATCCCCTATGATCACTCCCTACAAAGAAGATAAAAATAGAAAAATGTTATTCTCGACAAGGAGATTGAGATTTTGGTTACGATTTGCTGAAAGGGAAAATGTTCTCTACTTTCAATAGTTCCTGAAGCCAATAATAATGTCCCATCAAAGAGAGTATACATGTATCCTCGATGTAATTTTTTCTATCTCTGGTGTATTTATTACTTAATTGCTGTGGTCTAATTAAACTGTGGCACTAGGCCATTAATCCTTTGCTAATCCCATTTTAAAAAATAGGGAGAAACTCATTAACTCGACTATACTAGTGTACTAATGTTTATGATGTCTGTAATAAAATTGTAAATGTACGTGGTAAAAGAAGATGAGTCTGTTCCAGTGAGTGGCATTAGTTATCTATTTCATTGGTGCATTCAAGAAGAATCCCATACATTGCTTTCACAACCCATTCTCATCCCATCTCATTGGGAGGGAAGCCATTATATCCCATTGCATCATAACATTACCTCCAGCTTCCTTGCTACTATAATAACATCGTCTAATGCGAATTGTGATGTGAATGATATGGTATGCAATCCTTGTACCTTGTAGACGTTCTCTAATATCCCATCATATCACTCATTTCAAATGCAAAGTGCAAGGGAGCATGAACCTGACTGACACAAAAGGGCGCCCATTGCATTATATTACCATGTTCCTCGCCTTCTGCCTTCTCCAATGCACTCCTACTACCAAGAATCATTATGAATATCTATCTCTATAATCTTTCTTATAGATATACTGTTACTATAAACCTATTCCATCCACATCTTGCCTACATCATCCAAAAATGTCAAATGATATTATCATCCCAAGTAAACTTCCCTTCTAAGTTGTACCTTACGCTTCAAAGGCATTCCTCCCATTTCTTCACCAGAGATTCCCATGCAACTAATGCAATCTAATTCTAAGGTAGTAAATTTCTGAAATTTATTTTTCTACATCATAATTTAAAACGAAAGCATTACATGCTCATATATTTGTGAAAAATGAAAAATAATCAAAATGATTGCAATGGATGTAATATTAGGAGAAAGGTGAGCAAATCCAGCCTTCTTGGTGTTATGCTAAGCTGCTCCAGTGCTTCATAAATTGCAGTAAATGCATAACGGTTCACACTTGTGATGCTGATATATGGGAGCCAATTGAGACAGCCGCATGAAGCCAAAAAATAAGAAAAGCAAGTAGAAACAACTTCCTCTTCTCATTCAATTCAACCCTACCATTTATTTATATTGTTTTGCATTTTATAATTCTACACATACACATACACTTAGAGTATTTAATTTAAGCTTACTTTCCCATTTGCTTTCTATTGTACCGTTGCAAATTCATTCTTATAATGGAGCGTACCGCTACATAATAAACTGTGGTAAACAGCTGTAGCAAACCCCGCCCAGTTTTCTTAAAATTCAACTTTTTGAAAATCTGTTTTCGGTATTGAGCCTTGTGTCCTCTCAATAACAAATTCCAGAAAGATGGACGAAATCGCACCCCCTCTCCACCCTCGCGATTTCGTCCATTTTTCTGGAATTTGTTATTGAGTTTTGACCCGGGTGAGTTTTGACCCGGGTGAGATTTCACCCTGGCTCATATCCCTATCTCAGCTACCTGTGGACCGTTTGCGCTTATTTTGAATAGGGTTCGTCACGTGCCCATATGCAATGTTTATGCGTAGTTTGGTTATCCTTCGCCAATGTGTTCGAGAGTTGTCGTGCTAACAGACAGATGGACAGAATGTGTGATTCCCTAAGCTTTCCATAGATATGTACATACATGCATACATAAGCAAAACTTCAAGTCATTCTTATAATGTAGCCTACCGCTACATAAATAATAATGTACAATCCATATTTTACTGGAAAGAAGGAAAGATTCCTCAATCTTACATAGCCCTCCATATCTTTGTCAAAGTGCTCATTAAAAATGCACAAATTAATTCGCAAATAAAGAGATACTACTTACTACAGTAAATGTGGCTGCGTAGTCCAGGAAAACGTATAATGTTGAATTGTCTGGGTTATATTAAAAATTTGAAGTATTTTGAAGTGTGATTCAGTGTTAGTGTAGGCCAGGCAGGTATTAGGAAAAATAAGAAATGAGTTTCTGAGGAATAACGGAGGGTGAAATTCTAATATCCTTTCCGCTCGATCGTCCGTGCGTACGTATGCGGCTAAGAGCAATTTCCCATTAGTTCATCCACTTTGGATGGGGCTATAGTCTTTAACTGACAGAGGCTTAATAGAGATGAAGCAGGGAGAGTGAAGGAGTAGGATATAGACATTTGTAGTATGACAATGAGTTAAATTTCATAGAGAGAGAGTTGATATGTTTTGTCATGCTATTTTCCAGTATTATTGGAGAATGTGTAATATTATAAGGAGTGTTTAGTGTGTTTGGTGATTTGTATTTGAGTAGGAGAGGCAGGGAAGGCAGGAAGACAAGAGCACGATGTATTCGAGTCGAGTGGATTCTTTAGCACTCTATTAGAGGGCAGAATTTCCCAACAAAGATATTCCTTTCTATATGAAGTAATAGAGTATAAGTATGTGAGGAGGAAAGAGAGACAGGTTATATTATTGTATTGTTCTGTGGTGACTGTCATCCTCTGTCTCCTCTTGTCTGTCGCTTGCCTTGCAATGGCTCTACTGTGTAATCATCCTTTTGTCGTAATGATCTCATCCTTCTGTCCTTTTCTTTGCTTTACACTAGCTTAGTTTAGTCTATGACAGGCAGAAATTTCTGTATATACTTATCAGAGGAAGACATACAGGGACTTGCTTTTATTTCCTTTCTCTCTCCCATGCATCAAAATCCTATGCTTATAGTTATTTCATTGGTTTGGGTGGATGGATGATATTTAAGGTTTGTTTGTTGCCAGGCTCTGACTTAGTCTCCTTCCATTTGGCTTCCTTTGGCTCCTTATATTTGGATTTACTTTACTCTACTTCACACAGTCCTTCTTGTGCTTGTGTGACTGTGAATTGTGAGTCTTTCCCCATTATATGATGAGACATACACGTCTCTAATCTCAATCCACACCATTTGCTTTCCACTCATGTGTGCTCAAAACAAACTTAACGTCACTATAATAGAAGGGCTGTAGCATTCCTGTAGCACCGCACCACTACCACTGACGACGCTGCTCCTCCATGGCTCCGCTCTTTGTGTACCCAATCCAATTCACATAGGTATCTTGCTTACTCACGATCACGACACGACCCCGTCCTAATGTGGATACTTACACTTATATTTAGCACTAACACTTATCCATACACATATATACTTCTATTACTGTATAGCTTCGGACTCTGTGAGGAACTGAAAGATCGACGATGGTGAGACTTGAAGGATTGATGGGATAAGATGCGATAAGTATCCTATAGTAGTATGTATTTAGGGTTTAGCTTCAGCCTTGCATTTCCTCAGCATTTCCTCACCCACCCAGTTCAGTCCAGTTCACTTCTCCTCTATTAATACCCTTAAATAAACTTCGGAAGGAAGCTGACAGTTTTGTGGCTCTACTTCCTTTACTACATACTATACTTTCTCGTTTACTACATCGGCCGTGCTGGACTTCTGTGTTTACTGATCTGATCTAGATCTACCTAATGCAAACACACATAAAAGGCATGCCTCACTTCATAGCACTTTAGCAAACTCTATCAAATGCCAAGCCTTTGCTCAATTTGGGGTTTAGAGCCTACTAATTAAAACACTAGCAACTT
>JAAAYG020024743.1:0-17315 GCA_009936455.2 Tomocerus minor | reverse complement strand
GTGAAGTTTCACTCTCTGGTTGTGAAGCTTCACTACCCCCGGTTGTGAACTTTTGGTTGTCAAGTTTCCGTATACCATTTTCAGTATTCTAGCTCAGCTCTGTAGTGTAAGTAGGTAGTTTTGTGGGACATTTAATAAATACTTAGCTACATGTACACTCCTTTGGGAAAACTAAATAAATGTTATTGTATCATGCAAAGATTACTTGGAAGTATTACAATAATCATTGTAAGCGGATAAAGTATGGCATAGAGGCAAAGAAGTAGCCATACAAAGTGTCCCTGTAGATTAAATTGTTTCGTTGCCTACCTTCTTTTGGTTTGTAGTCTTCAATAATATCCATTCGATCTGTGTCCCCGTCGGGATCGTAGAAATTGGGTTGCTTTGTAAGAATCATTCGTCCAACACTGTCGCAGAAAAGTACAATAAGAACAGTTTGATTATAGAGGACGTACACTATGTACCTAGTTTCTTTGTTACTTTTCTGTGCTCGATCATGTATAAATGTTACAGGATCTATGTGCAGATCCAACAAGTATTCATGTCCTAGGACCTAGGACATAATATAGAGTTCCAATAATGAAATCTCAATTTAAAAACAAATATTCTTCTGATTGTATTCCACATTATTGTTTTTTTAAGTTTCCAAGTGTTTAAAAGTTTGTACACTTCGGTAAAGTTGTTCTGGGAGCTACAGTAAGTAAGCCACTAGGCTCGATCGGTCTGTGTGATTCTACTCTGTAGATGATACACTCCCCCTAACACACAAACATTATTGTTTTTAGCACGGCAAATGGAGTCATGGTTACGGTCACCGGGGAAACGGTAGGTCAATAGTCAATTAGTTGCAAAGGAAGTTTGTGATTTATGGAATTTTAAAAGAGCTTGGATATGTCCACTCTCCTTATTTGTAATAATACCTGTAACATTTACTCTGTGTAATATTAACTCAAATAACAGACATCAATCCAGTCTAGTATTGCATTCAGCCAGGTACACTATCTACCTTCTGTGTAAAGGTGAAGCCCGACAAAAAGGAAAGTTGAAGAAGAAAGGAAAACTTAGCTGCTGAAAGGAAAAGAAAGGGAAAGTAAAAGGGAATCTAGCAAAAAGGAGAGAAAATATAAAAGAATCGGCAGTAGGTACTGAGATGAAAATAGAAAAATCATCGCCATATTAGAAAAGTACCAAGATCCCAGATGAAAGTCCAACTTTCATCTCGAGAAACATAAAACCCGATCATGGCCAGCCACTTTCATGTAAGAAAATACCGAGCTTTGCATTTCATCCAAACTTTCACCGCAAAGGAATTTTGCATTTGTCACATACAAAAATAGGATGCTAAACTCTGTGGCACTAAATACTTCCAACACGTTCAAGTTACACCTCTTCCGTTTCTGAGCTACAGGAATTTACGACTGACTGACTGAGACTTACATTTATATGGCAATTTGTGTCAGGAAGACAATAATATATTTGTGATTGTAGGAAATATCTTCAGTGTCACTGGCTTGCACATTAAAGGAAACCACGTCACTATAGCTTAATTTATTGAGAGAAATAGACACGGGGATTTATTGCAAATGTTAATTTAGCCTAAGTGTGAGTTATTTAGAATTGTGCTATAATTTCAACTTAAACCAAGAAGAATGAAGATAGTCTTGATTTTATTTTAACCACATCTCTCTATTTTCTAAACAATGCAATAAACAAAAGTTTTATAGCTTTCTGTATCTTTTATTAAGGTACAAAACAAAAGATGCGATTCTTCACCTAGCATCGAGAAAGTAAAGGAATTTCTGCCGTTAAACACTGCAAGATCTCTAGCGCTCAAGAAAAGTACTTGTAGATCAAGAGAACTGATTTAGGAACTTACTTATCAGATGCATAGGGTTTTATGATGTTTTTATACACAGAATGTAAGGCAGACTAGGCACACAAAGAGATATGGATACAATAGTTTTTCTTAACACAGATCAGATAAAAACGAAGAATATCTAGCCTAATCTTACATCGTCCTCAAAGCTGTGTATGAATGCAGCTGAATAAACTTCTTTTCCATTGCCACTATTTTAGTAAGTATAGCCTAGTATAGGTCAGTACATGTAAAGGCCAACTCCGTATTATAGCATTAGTACCTACAGAAAACAGTTATTCTGTAAACCCGAGTCTTTACGCTCCCTTATTGGCCAGAACTCCAAACATAGAAATGACAAAGGACTAAAAGCTTTCTTCCTCTCCTCCATAAAAACGTCGAAAATAGGGAATGAGAGTTGAATTTAAGATAGAGAACGGGATTTCATGAATTCCACTTTAAAACTGCATTGCACCTAACTATCGTAAATATGTTTTATGTCTGAGTCATTCATTACTGGAGTGTCTGTGCACCTACAAATATGTTACAGCTACTTTTTGTAAACTGAAAATGTGCAGTTACCCATAAGTACTGCTCTAAGTTACAAACACAGATTGTCCTAAAGACAGTGTTTTAAACTTAAATTATTTATTGGCTGCTTCGAAATGAAGTTACAAATCGGCAAAATTTAAATTTTTAATGATAGGTCGCTTCTTTAACCTAACATCATTCCCGTTAAGACTATTAAAAATTGAGGTTCGGTTGTGAATAAAATTGCAACACGTAAGGGCGTGGGAGATATTTTATTAATAACTCCGACAAGGTATATATATACTGTGTTGTGCCATCGGGAAGTAGTTCAAAAAAATTGTTCAAACCGTCAGTACGAGAGTGAAAGAAGAAGGAAGGCTGGGTACGTAGGTAATTATAAGTCACACTGTGTACGGCGGTAACTAAAATCGCCGTAACCTCGACGTCACGCATGTGTGAACAGTGCCCCTCATAATTGCAATTATGAACCACAAATTCTCCGAGGTGAATTGGCAGCTGCCTTCGGCAGCAGCCAATCACCTCTCCGAATTTGTAGTCCATAACTATCCGTTATATGTCACTGTTTGGGCGCGGACTTTTATTTTGCTGTAACCTCGAAGTTTATCCCAACCTTGACAAACAGCTCATATAATTAAGATTGTACGGTATGAATCCGTCGCTCGGGATGGCACTGCTACGCAGTGCCATCAAATCCGAGCGCCGAATCCATACCGTATAATCTATTAATTATACGTCAGGTTTTTACGCGGGCAGTTTGTAACGCCTTTACCTCGAAGGTATCCCAGCCTTGAAAAATCTTAGTATAATTATCATTAATCTGTATAAATCCCAAGAATGACTGAGTAGGAATATGACATTACTCGTTAAGGTCGTCCACACCCTTAATTCCTTTTAAAATTTAAAAGCCAGTTAGGAAAGTATATATTTGCATCATCATCACCCTTTGCTAACATTTTAGTTGATGGTAGAGTATCTTTTGGTAGACATTGCATAGTATCTAAAACGGATTTGATATCTTATTCTGTAACTCTGTAGCCACACTCAAGTATTATTTATGTAGGTCAGGGAAGCATCGGGTACATAGTTTAGCTTTCACCAGGAAAGTGCATTGCACTGCATGTTAACTTAAAGAATGCATCGGAGAAGTGCCTTTAAGGTGCTGTGCTCTTCTCGTGTCACATATTTTCATCAGACACAATAAAATCCTCGTAGCCAAAGAGCCTCCTACCTAGTGACAATAATGTTTTATTCGACACGCCTAAGCTACTTGAATGGAATACAGATAGAGGCTGTCGACTGTATAACAGCCCCCAATTCCAAGACTTAAATTTAGCGAGCCTATTTTTATATGCCCTACATATAAGGTGCATTTGTGTCGAAAAGACGGGAAGAGCCAGAGAGAGAGTGGAAGAGCCTTGTCCGTAGGAGACAGGTACAAAGTGGGAACTAATACTATGATGGTTGCCTATATTTGCAATTGAACTAAAAAGGATTATCTATGTAGGTATCTGAAATAGCTTTGGCTTCCGTTTGCTTAAGACTTACTGATATTTGTTGGCTGTCATTCGGATGTAACCAAAGTCAGAGGATTCGTCTTTTCTCCAGCTAACCAAATCCGCGTTCACTTCGGCCAAGACGAATGGGACATCGTAAGCATAGCCAACTCGACCTTTACGCACGGCTTCCACTGATGCGGGTCCACATTGGTAAACTCCTGCAGGAAATCCAGTAAAAACATATAATTTGTTTGCAAAAAGGGAAAAGTAGGAAGGAGCATTAGGGCTAAGCCCCTCACTTTTCCACATTCGACATGCAGCCCTCAATATAACTATAGTCCCTGCCCAATACAAGATGTCATTACCTCATATAAATCCCTCTCCACCACCATTATGGACCAGGATGACTAACATTTTCCAAAAAAACTCTTCTCTAGGTAAGTGAGCCAATGGAATTGTAAACTTGTAAAAATGCTTTGGCAAATTCTACTCTTATTGATAGCATGCAAAAAAAGAATTTTGGCCATTCGGCTGTTGTGTGCTAGAAATTTAATCCGTAATGCAGGTAATATAATAACTCTACTCTACACCATACCATACCAGTATGATTCACCCACATCAATCTATTTTTATTTTCATTACCAAACTTTATTAATGAATGCATATTTTACAATTTTTTATTTAAACTGATCAGAGTTTCGGTGAGGAGAATGATGTCGAAATAAAATGTTGAGTCTACGAGAAATATGAAATTGATTTTATTTAAATACACCAGTAGATTCATTCATACTAATTCTGAGCTGCATTTCGTCATGTTATTACGAAATGTCATGTTATTCTTTTTTGACGAATACTTAACAATTTTTCATTTAAACTGAGTGGCCTTTCGATGGGGAGAATGTAGTCAGCAAGAAAATGTTAAAAGTGTACGAGAAATATGAAATTGATTTTATTTTAATTTTTTGGCTAAGGATTGGAGTATTGGCATGCGAATGACAGTAAGGATGAGTAGGTATTAGAAACCACAAGTAGAAAGATAAGTAGATAAGATAGCGTATAGGATTTTACATGACATGCATTCTAATTCTGTCGGCTGCCTGTAGTCGTAAGTATTTTAGGGTAATGGGAATATGGGAAGAAGGGTTTTTTGGAATGATATGTCGTGTCACTGTACTCTATCATTGCATTTGGGTGAATTGTTCCTTTTGGTTGAGTTCAGCTGTAGTTTCACAAGGCGGCTCTTATTTTTCAGGAATAGTAGATCAGATAGGATTGAATGTCGAGGAAAGGGAAGAATGATCCACCCACGAAGACTTTGAACATGTAAACTCTAAAGTACTAACTTAAGTATTCAAAGGCAGAGTCGACTCGACTATTTTGTAAATGTTTCAATGCTTTCCAACAGCTCTACGTTCAGCATATATTGTAATGTGCATAGATAGTAGAGTCATTGTCCTTGTTCAACGAAAATAGCGAGTTCCTCCCGTTTTTTATACTAAGGTTACCTCGCTGGATCTTATCTAAACAGTTCCTCCGACTTGGCCTACAAACTACAAACGTTGTGGTCGTCTCTTTCCCTTTACTATTCATTCAGCTTCAGCCAAGCAGGCTCTACGTACGAGTAGCTAGCAGTGCAGAAAGTAAAAGCCTTATTTATCAAAGCACAAGAATTCTTTTGTAAATAGTCCAACAATAAGAAGTCTGTCGGAACTATGACTTGTGACTTTCTCACATTATTTTACTCCAGTGGACTTTTCCCTTTAATAGTTCTTCTGCGTAGTGGAATACAAATAGGACAAAAGCTAATGCAGATATCTATGCTTCCTGGTTAAACAACCCAGCTTATAATGTAATGCAGTGTAATCTAAAGTAATGCACGCAAGTCAAGATAAGCTATAGAAATAGCAATGTCTAATGTCAGGCCTCTCTTTCACAGAAAAACTCCATTTCGCCAAGGAATCTTCAGTTTCTCTAATGTAATATTATGGCTACTATTAAATGTGATCCTGGGTGATATAAATTTGCCGAAGGCAATGACAAGGGCAGATCGAACAGCAGTTATACAAAAAGTTACAGGAATAGCAAAGATGCAAAGACGGAGGACAAGGAATATTTTATCCAATGCCTACGAGCAGCCCACGCATGCATAAACTACAATCTCCACCACATCAGCTCCCCATTTCAAACAATATGCTCTGCTACACCAAAAAACTGCTATGCAAATTTTGAATCCCCAAAATATTCAATACACCTCAATTATTACTTTATTACTGGAAGGTACTTTATATGCACTTCAATCCGTGTGTCTTTCCGTCTATTTTTCGATATAATACATTTAACGTCCTATGTCTTAGAATGATCGAAATCATTTGTCCGTCTTTGAATGTGCCCCTAAATTTGGAATAACATACGTAGGTATTCTGGATGCCTGTAATACTTTTATATGCTATTCGTCAATTTTGGGGCAATACAGATACTCATCAATTCTTGCATCTTTTCTATTTGTCTTGGAGAGTCTAAATCATTCCTCACTTGCGTAGTGGAAGAAATCGAAAAACGTTGGAAAATGGTCAAAAAACTACCAAAATTAA
The DNA here is from genome assembly GCA_009936455.2 of Tomocerus minor. Lineage (NCBI taxonomy): Eukaryota > Metazoa > Arthropoda > Collembola > Entomobryomorpha > Tomoceridae > Tomocerus > Tomocerus minor. Next base: position 10,821 of record JAAAYG020024743.1, on the reverse strand, counting down.
GGCATGTGTTAACATTTGTTGAATCCTTTGGACTACTGAGACATTCGGTGTTTTCTCCTTTCCCTTCCGGTACTCTGTTATCAGCGTTGCGAAAATGTTGAATTAGTACCAAAGCAGTTACTGCTAAAAACTATTTAGTAGAGAATGTATAGAGGCTAATTGAATAGAAGAGAAAATTGGAGTCTGGAAATTGAAAGTGGAAAAAGGATTTAAATATAAATGAGGAAGAATGATTACCGTCACTTAGTTCTTGAGGCGTGGCATCCAGGGCTTGCCAGCCGCCATAGCCTTTGGGCAGGTCAGGTCGAGCAAACCAAACATCATTCCAAACATGAAAATTCCAGATAGAGTCGTTTCCGCCTTTAGGATTATTCGGGTCCATCTCAATCCTATTGTTTTTCTCATCAAAATATTGATCTATCGTCAGTGTCGAGTTGGCATCATGAGCCGACACCAAATTAGACACAACGCGGGCGGGAATCCCCAGTGCACGGCATACTGACAAAAAGTAAAAGAGAAAAATCACACGAAATTGTCTCTACTGAAGGCATCAATGCTTATTTGCTCCCTTGCATTTCCTACTTTCGACTTTATATCTATGCTGGATGCACGTAAGCTCTATAGTTGCGGATCACGTTGGTAGTGTCCTTCATTTGGCGTTTGATCATATAGCTAAGGAAATCTTAAGTAGGAGCGTATGTAACTCAAGTATATACTAATGCTATGTATGTACTTCCGGGATAAGAGTGCTGTGTGAATAGAGAGAATAGAGGATGGAAGACATACTTTCACACTAATAAAACACTTTTTTCCTTTGGGAGGGAACGTGACATGAAAGGACACAAAACTCTACAGCCATTCTCACGGAAATGACGCATCAATATCACTTGGAGAAGTAGTCAGTCAATCTCCTTCTTATTTCCCATTATAAAATGCCGAAATCCACTTAGGAATATACTTATGTATAACACATGGGAGCTTATCTTGGAAAATGCGAATCTTGACATTAGCCACGCATTGCGCTAGAGGGAAAGTCAGATGTGTAAGCACATTTTCCGAGACAATAAAGTATTAGTACCCTTTCGAAGGACGGGCAATGAGACATTAGTGGGTTAAAGAGCAATGAAATCATATTTTATATCTAATCCACTAGCAATGGATATTGTAGAGTTCTTTTTTATTGAAATAATATTGCCAAGTAGCAGTAAGTAGCTACTATTTACCAGTCATCATCATTCCCAACGCTCTCATATCTTGCGAGGAAAGCCAATCTCTCAATAATTCTTCTTTAGACACCACCAGTAACTGTATTCCGCATAGAATGTTCGGAGAAAGGAAATGCTTTCTCTTTAATGCACTCTATACTTTTTCTTTGTTTGGGTTCTCTTTCCATGCAACGCCATGTCATGTTCATGTCACAATAGCCCGAGTGTCAGTCTTGATAACTCTACCAACTTTGTTCCCTCATAATCCATCCATCATAATCGTATTACGCCAGAATGGTGCATGGAGCATAAACCACGTTCAATGAAAATGGACTTATGATGTTCGTGGTCTTTATGACACCCAATCCTTCCTTCTGTACGTGTGACGAGTAATGTAAGTAATGTACTGTGATCTGATACGCTATGACACAACTTCAAGGAAATACCTATCATCTGACCAAACCAGTCAACCAGACCGCTACCACCACATCGCCACTACTCACGACTTTTTTAACACCGCAGCATTTAAGCAAATCCAACTTCACCACTCCATCCAATCTTCAGATATTGTCAAATTGCATGAGGGCCGTTGACCTGAACACTTCTCCTCCAGTAAAACTTTTTGCCTAATCAAAAAATATCAATTTTACTAAGAAAGGAACTAATGTAGTCATTGAGACTTTTCCATCCTCGGGTAATTTCATTGAAATTAACGTTACAGATTCTCGAGGATAACATAATAAAATCATTTATTAAAATGGATTAATTGTCAAGCTTTCGACAACCACGGTTGTCTTCATCAGGACTAATGGTTTAAAGATTTTCAATATTATTTCCTTAATTTCACGCTCAGAAATTTAGGCCAACAAAAATACTTTGCGTAACTTAACTCAATACAGCTGTTTCAGCTGACTCAATTTGAACATCATTAATTAGTTAATGTTAATTACTACCTTTATTATTTAGTTTTATGTTTACGCCGTTCATGTAAAATAAATAAAGTCAAATAATTAAAATGTAAGAATGTAACTATAATTTTAGGTATAATTTGTTCTACGAGGAGTTTCTATTTGGCTAAATGAAAAAGTGCCAACATATTCTACATAATTGAAAAAGCATGTTTTTTTTCTTCAAATCTTTCTGAGTTTTCCAACTAAGTTTTCTCGGAGAATGTTTAAGTCGCAATTAAAGGTCTAAGTAAGGTTCAACCGTTTAGGTACACTATGAGGCAATTACAGCTGAGAAAGCATAATGCAACTAAGGTACTCATCCCCCGCATTTTATGGAGGCAGAGACAGGAGAATTAAAGTTGTGACATATATAAAATCATTATATCTTCGATATGAGTAGATAGAGGGGAAGTGCATTATTTCCAAGTACGGAACTAAGTTTGGAGTTGAGGAGGACTAAGATCCAGCTCTGCATGTGGAAGAGAGGAAAGGAGGAAGTGAGGCTAGACGGAGACGAGAGAAGTGGAAGTTTAGCCAATAAATCATACAGGTGTGACGGCTAAGTGAAACTCTCATCAAGATCAAACATCGTCTCATCTCCGTCTAATCACACACTTTCCTCGCTCGACTCACTAATGATTTCAGGAGGAAGCTAGACACGGGAAGAAAGGAGAAAGGCAGACGTGCTTCTACATTCGACTATTTCACGACTCCGCTTATTATTCTATGATTCCATATCTCGCTCCTCGACTGTCTGGATCCATTTGATGCACTGCACATCTCTCTCTCACTTAAAATTACTAGCACTATATCAGTTGGTAAACTAACTTAGAGAGTTAAGATAAGGACATATTTTACTCTCGCCTCTCTCTCTCTCTAGGCTTCTCTCTCTCTAATTTGATGCTTCCATTGTGCCTTCCTGGCTCACTGCCTCTCAAAGTAGAATTATTACTTTTATTATTGTAACAGTTTAGTTTTTTACTCACAGACTGAGTTTACTACACAATGATGCTCCCATTCCACTCACATCACTCTTTTCCAGGAATTGAACCAATTTTCTTTAAAATTGCGTCTACCAAAAATCATTTCCTCATTTCCTTCCTCAAGAGATAGAATGGATACGCATGTAATTCCAAATTACTCGTGGCAAATTGCTATGAAATGAATTCAAATCAGAGTTCTATTGGCAAAGTCTATTCAGACTATTTTCCTTGACATAGAAGGCTATCTTCTTTATTTGGGGTATCTTTTGTGCTTCCCTATGTACACACATCTAAATGTTTTTTTCTCAATTTCAAAGCCTGCAACTATAACAGAAGGATTGTGACTTTTATTTTCATTTCGACACATTTTCAGTGGCACTACCTTTTTTATAGTGAATGCAATTTTATGTCTACCAAGAGATATTATTATGGAAGAGGAAGTTGTAGGGCTGTTGGGAAAAGTAAGTTTTTGAAATTGGTATAGGTAGTTAGTAGTGGAGAGAAATAAATCTTATGCAAATGTAAAAGCTCAATTTAACACACCTCCATTACACAGTGATCTACATAGATTTCAATAAAAGATTTTCCCAACCATCCCGACTAATATTTTCTTTGATTCGCTTATCTATTTTGGAGTTGTGAGGCAGAATGGCTGAGTATATGTCAGTGTGTCCTTCCTTTGCTGTCCTGTTCACTGTTTTCCGTTGGAAAACCAATCTGGCGTCAGATATTAGATAACGAGAGGAATAAATGGCTTCGTTGGCTACATTTATATAAATATGATAAGCGAAGGAGATGGAAAATGTGTCGGGACTATCTGGAAACATCTTACCTTTTCCCGAATACTAGAGAAAGGCTCAGTCTAGGAATAAACTATGTTCAGATACGAGCAAGGTAGATACAGCAGCCTCAATATCCGACAAAGGTAAACTTATAGGCCGTAAAAATAGAAAGGAACAAAGTAATCTAGCCTTGGTCCCTGCATAAGGTAGCGTAATGTGATGTAACGGCTCGCACTTTCCCACTCACCAACCAGCTCTCTTGCCGAAAGCAAGAAAAATCGATGAGATTTCGAAGGCGATGTTATGTTATGGCGAACATCTCAGTCCTTTGCCTTTCATTCAATTCTCAGCGTACATCCTGGGAAAATGTATTCGAGCAAGCAAGCTTTCTTCATGATGATAATGATGATGGTCGGAAATTGTGCGAAAGACAGAAATCTTTTCTATCGTCTGCCTCCAGAGCCAGCCAGCCACCTAGCCATCTACTTATCCCAACTGCAGATAAATGCAAAGGACCTAAACACTAGCAAGGAAAAGCGTGCTGAAGTAAAGAGGAGCCGAGCCAATCTTCAGCCAAAAAGACAGATTACAACTCACAAGACAGTTCCTCTCCTTTTTAAAGGGAAACCAACAGAAAAGAGTAGTCACATCAAACAAAATCATAGAAATGAGACCTGTGACGGATATCGTCAAGTGGTTGCTCCTCTTTTGTTTGAAATATACAATGACACACTATAATTAATTGGGATAATCCGACTAAAGTCACAGTCAACCATGAATACAATACATTCAAGATACAGAAACATCTGTGATCAGTACATTTTTATGTACAAGTTGAAACAATTCATACCAATATATATATATATATATATATATATGAATAGTTATATATAAACTGCTTCAATGCAAGTCTAATAGCTTTAGGGACAGAAGTTCAACCATTGAACAAGGTTGTAAATTGCTAAGATTGGTACCCTCTCGTACTTAAAAACATCAAAAAAAATTATTGAGATGTAACGAGAAACAAAGCAAGTAGGTAATTTAATTACGAACAGATATATCAGAGTGTTATTTTTGATGCCCGTATACATAATTTGTACGGAAATCTACCTAAATACGTATTTGGTCGGTTAGTAATTCTGGAAACGGTGAATGCATAATAAATACTGTCGCGCACCGACGCACCGCACATTTGTAATGTAAACAGATATGCAGTTTTTAGGTAGGAATCGTTAGAGCTCAAACTTACGCCAAACACTTTCTAACGATTATGGACATCACCACAAAATAGTTAATTAGGTAAGTAGTCCTGAATGCCTAACAAACTCCAAAAGACTATTATGATTATACACCGACGCAATCAATAAGAAAATTGTATAACACACTTTACACACTCTCAACCTACATTTGTCTTCAAAATAGACCTTTCTGTAATAGTACACTTCACACAGTACGCACTGTATAATTTAAGCACTGACCATGAGAAACGCACTAAAAAATCCAGATATCAAATGCTGCTTCTCATTTCACAGTTATCGGTGAAACTGAAGTTTAGATGGTAGAAAGAGAGCGTTAGTGAAGATAACTTTTAGTCTAAAAGTGTCATTAGTTGGATTGAAGTCATCGTTTCTTGGTTTATGTTACTGTGGGGCTGTAGTATCGAGTATCTATCTCGTATTTAGTGAGGACCCAAGGGGAGACAGATAGCTATTCCGTCTTAACTACATACAAGAAGAAAAGATCTGAAGCGTCGACTTACATTATTACATTAGCGGACTACCTGTATATACAAAGTGGAATCTGTAACGAGGACTCTCCTCTCTCTCTCATCCCCAGTGTCATTGTTACATTGTTAGACAGCGAAATGAACTACAGACGACGACTACAATGGCCATACGTGCATACATACATGAATCTAGAAAAGCATCTCCTTTTTTCTTCATACTCTCTCTCTCTCTCTCTCTCTCGTGTTTTCACTTCCTTGTTTAGTGCAAAATCAATAGGAGGAAGTCTTTTCCTGTTGCTGCTACGTACTAGCCGTGTTGTACCTATACAAGGAACTCGAACAGTCGTAGGAGATCTTCTTCTTTAGTGAGTGCTGCTGGCTAGGAAAGTAAGTGTTATGTTATGATCCTCTTACGATGTAGCAGAACGACGGTACATGGTCATTCAGACAATTCGTGTGGGACGAAGGTGTAACTTGAGTGGCTCAAATCGAAGAATTATTCCGCTAGCTACTGAAACTTAACTTTGCTTTAGCGTTGAGATGGGACTTCATCCATGAACTACTTAGCTTACATGGAAGAAAAGAAGGAGGTTTTGGGAGAGGAAGGAACAGTGCACACCGTCTCACTCCGTGATAATAATAAATACAGTAGGCATTACTTATTATTAGTTGCTCTTCCTTTCCCTACACACTAAATGTAACTGCTCCACCAGAATTTATCTACTCGTTACGCTCTGTATGCCAATAGTCACAAAAGACATACTACAGCAAAAATTGACAACATTTATCTTTTCCACATTACATTTGTGTGAAAGTCTCAAGACGCACTTTCCCTGCACTTACCTTAATAAATAAAATCCTGGTGCATATAATTATAACCTTCACACTAAAAATTAGATTCCCTTTTTCTGTGTTTTAAGTTTTTTCAGTCTCAATGTAGACCTAGTAACTTGTAGGCTATAAAAGTAAATACTGATAGCGATGTTGTGTGATTAAGCCAAGGAATAGCAAGATATATAGTATAGTATATGTAACTAGATTAAGCTAAAAAAGGTGGTTTAATGTGTTTGTAGTTGAAGACTAGCATGACGTTTTATAGTGCGCACGTAGTCAAAATGGCAGAAGTGTAGAAGTAAGAAGTAACTGGTTGGTTCTAGATACTGTGCCGTTGTTGTGTAATATTTGAAGGTAATCGAATTTTGTTGCCTAACAAGACAGCCCAGAGTTTTTCTGGCCTTGTCCATTGCAGCAGATAAGAGATAGGAAATTGCTACAGAATCTTAAGGATATCTTCCAAAGTCTGTGGCTTAGTGAAGAAGTAGTAACGCTATTAGGGAATAATCTGCTCAGTCAGTGCTAGGTACCTACTCAATACTTAGCTTAGAGTAACTAGACAGGCAGAAACTGCTCAGACAATTGACTCCAACTGCAAGTCACTGAACCGAAACGTAAATGTGGCACTTTTAGGTCGACTGGTTGCATTGTGTCTGTGAGTGTAAGTCGCAGACTGTAAACTTAAACTCAGCTCATCCACAAGGGAAAACATCGGGACTGAAACTCTTTCTCTCGTCTCACCTGATTACACTCTTACTCTTATGGAATATTGCACTACAGAACACATTAGTGAGTACTTGAGACTTAGACCTTGATAATAATGTATTTTATCTATTGCACCCAACAGCACTCTGTTGCAAACACTAATCTTTTACGGTTTTATAGAATTCTTAAACTACCACTTCTTCGTACCTGGCAATTAGTAATTAATTACAGCTGAATTACGTAGATTATAAAAGAAGTCATGTTGCTAAAACTAACAATTTACTTAATAAATTCATCTTCATCAAATAAATACATTGAGTTATTAAGGACTTACCAGTACAAAGTACTCCAGAAAAGACCCAGCACTGTCCATACCTGACAGGAGTCAGATTAACGAAATATTTCTCCAGAATAGCCACCGATCCAGTCCATCCCGATGGTGGCGTTCCATCAGCATAATCTCCGTCCCAACGTCCAACGAGAATACCATTGTCATCATTAGAATTGACCTTGAGTATTTTATTTCATTCAGGATTTTGCATTGTGTATGTAGTAGCAAACAGATTTTAAATAGTACAACACAACGCTAACTATTAACTACCGCCAACTATTAAGATAATCAAAAATTATTTCTAGTTTGTCACTTAGATCCTTCTGGCAAAGGAATATTTGTAATCAAGAATTAAACTCGATTAAGTTACTTTTTTTTGTTTAAACAATCTATTTGTATATGCCGAAAAAATTGTAAAAACTTATATAAAGTACCTTTGTAAAACAGGTTTATGTAGACATACCAGTTGTCTATTCTACTTTACCAATAAATTAACTGATAATTAATTCATTTTTTCAACCATTGTTACAAGAGTAACTTTCACACGGGGGACTCCAGCTAATTAGTTTCAATAATTAAGTTGGCAATTGCTATTATGTCATTAACAGCTTGTGCTTTGCCAACAGTATGCGAAAATACTAGCAGAGATGAGTTAAAGTGTGGATTGGTAAGTTTAATTACCATTTTGGATAAGGCTCTTGCAATCAAGATGGGATTGCCACGTGAGGAGAAAGCCAAGCCGGACTTCTCCAGCAGAATCATGACCAAAGGGAGAACAGAGTCATCAAACTGGCCATAGACCCAAGGCCGCCCCCTCGAAGAGCCATGGGGGCCGACCCAAATTTTGCCCGAGTCCTCCAGGACATACTCGTTAAGCAACTCTTTGTCTTCCATGTAGGTCACATCACCTGCAATGAAATATTTAGTACAGAGCGGGTAAGAAATCAAAATAAATGCAAGATCTACCTACAGAGACTGCAATTCCTACTCCTACGCACACATTCACCTAACATACAAACTGCCCCTCAGTCACATTATTTCACGAATATTTATCTACTTTGCACAACTTCTTGTTACTTGAGCAATATCTGCCATCCATTCAACTCACTATAGTACAGGACACTTTACCTGAGCCGCTTTTACGTCCGTCCCTAACACTTATCTCCCACTTTCCGTGTTATGTGACATGGGTTAGACTAAAAGTACCGACTATACTACGGGACACGGCAACTGAGTTGTGTGTAGCCATTATAATATATATGGAAATTCCATTTTATTTATTGCACTTAGATTTAATGCATCTGTTCTAGCCCTTGGCTCTGCTATTATACAGATACTATCACTAACCACGATGTGTCTTTCTACCACTGACTATGCCCTTATAGTGTACACTTTTTAACTGTATTCTCAGCCCAGTCTACTTTGAGTTAGTGCTACATTTCGCAGATATCTACACCGTAGTCTTGCCATTAGTTGACATTGGACTTTCATCATGTAAATGACATTTCCCCTTTTCTAAATAAAATAAAATCAATGTGCCAAAACATTTTTAGTTCCGTTTGTTATGACATTAAACTTTCATTTCTCTTTCACTTGGTAAAAGTTGCAGCAGGGGTGAAAGAGAATTGAAAGTTTAAAAGAAGGGCATCAATTATTTTAGCATTGTTAAACTAGGAAAGACAAAGACAATGTCAATTATTCGAGGAACGTTATTTTCCCCAGTAAGTGGCACACGAAAATGATTAAATTATTTTCTCCCCTTGTCTCATACTCATGATGAAATTCTACTACATAAAAAAACAATAATTTGCAGTAGGTACTAAAATATGAATGGACCAAAACATTAGGGTTACAAGTGTCCCAATTAGCATCAATAGCAAAAATATCCATTCAATTTTATATCTCAGTGATTCTTAACTTTAATTTTTGATGCCTAAGTGCAGAGTGGAAGAGTGGCTGTAAGTAGAAAGGGGAAAACATATCCTATTGTAGTCCGCCATATATTTAAGCCAACGTTCTCTTTCAATTATTTGAGATTCTTGTGGAAAGCCAACAAAATAGTTAATACAGGATAGAAAATGGAGAACAATGTTGTAAATAAAAGAGAATGACAAGGAGGCTCTGTGTGCTACAAACCACGGATTATACTAAATGAACTCCGTAAAGACATATGCAAAACCTGAGGATATAAACTCTATAAATAGCTCTTGAAAAGGACCATACGAAGTGAATGGGAAAAGAGGCCTAGAGGCCACAAGATGGAAATAGATGCCCATTCTCACCGAAACAAAACTAAAACAGCCCAACGATAAGTCAGGCTACATAAACCGAGGCGGCGATGTATTCTTTCTGTCTAAATTGATAGTCGAGTGTCTCTGGTTCCCTTTTGTCTCTACCTATTCGTTGTAGGTAAGCAGTTGTTTCGTCGGCAGCTAACTGTAAATCTGTTATCTCTCTATTCATTTCTCTTGTATTCAGCCCAACTATTACACTTTGCTGCCTATTCTACTCATTTACTTGTACACAAACAGAAGCCGAAATGATCAACTCTTTGCGCGATGCGTAGGAATTCAACTTTCAAGCCAATCGCATAGTAATGGGATTCATGGGATGGACCTTGCGGCTTTACACATTCTAAAATATTCGGATGAAATCTGTTCTTGTCAGTTGTCGATTTGATAACCTAGTAAATGATGTAGTATATGGAATAAATGAGAAGCAATATTATCCCAAACTAGATAAAAATGATTGTATAAAGGAAATTACACTTTTCCTGTCGTAAGAACTATCGTAATGCTATTGCACCGAAAAAAGGTTTCATTAAACGCATGAATTAACTTGTTACACGGTAAACAGATGAACGTAGTCAAAATATAGGTCATGTAATCATGTATCGCAAATCGCAATTCCTTCCTTGCTACATCTGCGAAGTTTTTGCATGATTAATATGTAAATAATAGGTACCTTCAGATTTCAGATGCTTGTTTTAAAATTTCTATGTAATGCTTTTTCGTTATTCTTATAAAGTGGTGATGATAATCTGAACTGATTAATTAATTACCATTCCTTGTACCTGCTTTATGGTTTTTACATTATACATGGTAATACCCTATTGAAAACAGGATACAATTTTGAAGACAGCCTATCATATTACTCCATTTAAATATTAAACAATTAATTATAATATTTATAAAATTAATTGCCAGCATAACAAACAAAGTTAGAATAGATATAATTAATAGGTTATACGCTATGGATTCGGCGCTCGGATTTGATGGCACTGCGTAGCAGTGCCATCCCGAGCG
>JAAAYG020024732.1:0-17316 GCA_009936455.2 Tomocerus minor | reverse complement strand
AGTGTGTATAGGGGTCTGCGGATTGCCGTAGTCTATCTCGTTTCATTCTGTTCTGCTCTCCTTCCGTCGTCGTCATGTCAGACAGAGTACAGTCAGAGCGAGAGAGAGAGAAATAGCGAGAAATGCAGGTACATGTAGTAGGGAGGGAGGGATTGGCACGTCCTTGTTAACTAACTAGGCTGGATTGGTGTGTGAGTAGTGGCAGTGGTGGTGGCTGGAGTTGATAGTGAGTTAAGTAGGTTCCAGTGCCAACGGAGTTAGTTGCATTGCAGGAGCAGCAGGCAGGCAGGCAGGGAATGAAGAAGTCCGTACCTAGTTATGCTATACTTAGCTAATAGTGGTTGGGTTACTTCTCGTTGGCGGCTGGCTGAGTGAGAGACGGTGCGAGGATATCCATATCGACCATGCGTGTTGGCTACATTTGTCCAGGTTCTCTAACAATGGGTTTCGTTCCAGTGAAGCACTAGAGTCTCCACCCCCACTTTCTCCATTTTGGTCCAGAACTGCAGAGAAGTAAGTTGCTCGGTCCAGTGTCAGTACCTACCTATTGTCACCTCGCTCACCACTGACTCTGTCCAAGGGGATAGCAACGTAGCCACAGTCACTGACAGCCGCTCAGCCACTTCTCTCTCTCCTGTGATGATGTCCCCATGCGAAACTTTATTTGTGGCTTCCTGTGACCTCCCTCAGAAGTGCTCCCCCCAAGTCATCACTCGTCTCCCTCGTCCTTTCCAGCGCTCTTAGACAGTCGGCCACCGCCAGTTCATTACTTACAACTCTCCGGGACATTTCGCATCCACCTCTCCGGTCAGAATATCTCTTTTCTCTTCTCAACACATTTATTTAGCATTATTATCATCTACATCTATTTATTTACTCTACATACAGCCTGCCTAGTAGATTTATCTCTGCGGAAATACATGCAGGCTTTAATGCAACATTTAATTAATTTTATTACTCACTGGAGACTCTTTCTTTTTTACGGACATAATTAATCATAGCTGATTAAAATACTACGCAGTAATACCACTGCAAATGAGCATTTTATAAATAGACACATCTTCATAGACCTACTACAAGTAAGTAAATAACTAAGTCAGTAGTTTACTTTCACTTTAAATTTCTTCGTCGCCTGCCAAACAAATGAATTTTCAATACTAGACTTTTACGCAGTTGTGGTTAGTCACTCCCGCTTAACGTCAGTTCCTTAAAGCTTCTCACTAAATATAGACAAAGAACCTCACAAAAAATATAGTCTTTGAGTGAGAGAAAGTTTTTGGGTCAAAGCCAATCCAGTACTCTCCGGCTTGACTTTCACCCATTCTAATCCATCCTTATGTATATAGTGCATAGTGCCACAATGTTACTATATTACTACTGTATCTAAACTTTATATATATATATATATAATAGAATTTATGAAGATACACAAACCTAATCCAATATATTTCCTTCTTTGTAGATCTTTGCCCATTCCCTACTTTAATTAATACAAGAAAATTTCAGCAAGCTATTAAGCAATGCAACCCTCCACAAATTAGCTTGCAGTCTTCTGTAATTTGATTATGCTTTGTCATTATTTGTGAGTATACTTCATTATTAGTATATACAGCTGTGACCTCAAAAAAGTTGTTTGGGAATTACTGAAACATTTTATTGATTTGATTTTTATCCCGCATGTGTAATTTAATTCTCTTGATGCATGACAACATTTTAAAAGGATATAATACTAGGGATACAATTATAATTAGGGATGTGTGGTAGGGAAGGAGGAATTTATAAATAATAGAAAAATGTAATGCACAGACTCCAAAGAATATAATACGAAGAATACATAGAGAGCAAATGTGTTTTATTGAAAGTTCTGAATGAATTGCAGTGGTCTCTGTATACTGTACAATATTCATGTACTCAAGGTAGAATGTGGATTATCTACCTACATAGACTGCAAAGAGCAATATAACAGCACTCTCTCTCTTGTCTTGACTCTTGGCTAGTCTGACTCAACTGACAAAGACTGCTATTTGGGCAGAAATTTGTGGAGGAGTCCGGATGAGTGTATACGAGAAGTACATTTGAAGAAGAAGTAAATAGAGAAGTAAAACATCACTTTCAATAAGAGAGGAGTGAGGTGTTTGTCATTCTGCAGTTATTAGGTGTTTTCTATTACATTCGCTTCTTTATGAGATTCTTCAGATTCCTTTCAATGAGAACATTGCGCAATAGTGCTTATTATCGCATCAACAAAAGCATTTCCTTGTCTGTGTCTACCAACCATGAATTTTAACTCTTCATTTAATGAAGAATAGAGATACCCTCACTCATCCCTTCACAAATAATCTTCGCCAAATGGTTTACATTTCTATTGGTCACAAGATAATGCCAAATAGTCCTCATCTTTATTATTGCTATGCATCCCAATTCTAACTCCTTTTATTTGTATAAGAATATAACAGGATTCTTGAAAAAATAGATCCTAGATGCAACCACTTCATGATATATTTACTACAGTGATGTTAGAAATCTCATTTAGATATTTCACCCATGCAGAAACTAAAAACTTTGCTTGTTGGTAGGTATTTATTATTAAAAGTTCTTGGCTTCGATGTAGACAGAATAGTTTTGGGTACCTAACTTGTAACCAAAAGATTGAAACAACTTTTTGACAATTTGGAAGTCTGGGTTGATTTTATATGCATGTGCATTGAATAGAAATTAGATTATTAACAGATAACAGTCTATATGCACATTTTCACTAGCATTACCACCACATGCAAGCTGCAGAACCGTAGGGATTAGGGGTACATCCTTTTTAGACTCTCCTTTTCTAGAATCTGTGGGTAAGATGAGATTAGACAAAATGCTGGCATATGTGGATTACTATCTTCTTTTTGATGGATATAACTTAGTGGTAATGTGATTGTTCTATTACTATAGGCATAGCTCTCATCTCACATTTTTAGATCTTAATCTAAATGACTTAGGAAATTGATAGCTGAGTCAGGATTCAAATAAATGGGGCAAATGCAAAAATTCGTATAGCTACTGATAAACCAGTTATATTATGCGCAACGAGTAATAATTAGCAGCAAAAACAGTTATTAAAAGCCTTCATTAATTAGATTTTTTTTACTTGTAATGCTAATGTCGCTAAAAGCCCGCTGTTCACCATCAAAGCAACTAATCAACTCGCAAGGAGTCTCTCAGCAGGCGGTGTAACTTCTGACCGAATTTAAGACTAAAAATAACTTTAACAAAGCGGAAATTGAATTCCCTTTTGCAACTTCTCATAATGTGACTTTGTAATCTTGTCACGGGCTGATAACAACTTAAAAATAATGACAATCAATTAATATTCTTCACAATAGTTTTTAATTACTTATTTGATAAGGATAAAATGCGTCTTCCCACATGGTACGAAAAGTAATTCATATGTTCCAATATGTTTCTACCTTGGCAATGCCCTTATTTGTCCCTTAATAATTAAAAAAATGGATAAAATATTGAAGTATTACATTCTTATTTTGAAAAACATTGGTGGTATCTGAATTGATAAATTTGTTTACATTGGAATATGATATTTGTCAATATTTGCCAATGCTTCTGTCTCACGCACATCAATATTTCAACGAATATTTGTTAAGTAAAAAATAAATATACCAATATTTAAATAAATCTATGGAGGATGTATGCGTATGTAGGGAAGTCTTATAGTGGAGAGTATAAAACACGTCTTAACGAGATGAAAAAATATATTTTCCGTGGATACTTATTATACCCAATAAGGGAAACTAACCAGCGCCCAAGAAACTTTCTCTTTCCGTCCGCCTACTTCAAATGAAAGTTTCTCCACCTTCACAAAAAAGTTGCTAAAAAGTCTGGTGAAAGTAGCAGTGAAAGGTCAGTTGAATTTGCATATTCATTTAGTACCAGGAAAGAGAAATAGGTATGCTTTCTTAACGTTCCTCTATTGTAAATTGAAATTGGTAAATAATTAATTCAACGCTTAAAGCTTGCTGGAAAATTATTTCTTTCATTATTAACACAACAGACTTAAAACTTTTAAACATCTTGTTATATTATGTGAATTAGAAGCATGAGCTTGGGGGTTGATATATTCTAGTCAACTCATCAATAATCAATCAGAAGTTAATTGCGACGTAAATGAAATAAGAATTCCTAAAAATCTAAAGATTTTGGTGGAGTTCTTTCCGGCATTAGCAATTGGCATCTAATTTGTAAAAGAAGGGATATTTTCTTGAAATAAATATTCTCTCCTTAAACTCCAAGAAGGAACAAAAGCCAGAGTTGTATACAATACACTATACCAAAAAATACAATTATTACAAGATTTTAATTCATGCCGAAAACAATAGGTGAAGAGTATACTATCAAATCTTGCTCGTTTAGTAATAAAGAGCTGCGGATATAATAGATATGGACTTGGTATTGTCCGGCAACTTTCATGATACATTTTTACCTAAGGAGTAAGATGTGAACAGATATTTGTTGGAACATTGGATAAAGGGGTTTAATTTGATTTCTTAGATTTTAAGCGGAAATGATCGATCCGAGTTCATCCGAAGAGGAAAGTGATGGAGGTGGTGATGATGGACACCGAGAGACGCCTGCCAGTCATCCAAAGGCGAATGCTCGAAGTGAGCCAGCCCAGAATCTGGACATTCCTCACGGAGGATCCCATCGCTCGTCGTCACCGAACAGCAACGCCTCATCCGACACTCTAAATGTTGGGCAGACGGGCAGTCTGGGCTCAGGTGCCAGTAGTGTAAGTGCCGGTGGCCCTGTGCGGGGAGCAGCTCTGCCCAGGCCAACGTCTCCGTCGCCATCACTTGTGTCCGATAAGACCGTTACAGACTCTATCGATCCTCAGGTACTTATCAATATATGCAGATTCGGGTTACGGCATTATTGCAAGGTCACACTCATAAGCTTACATCAATCCTCACGGCATGCATCAACCTTTACGCCATATCCTCCAACAGCAGAGAAGGGATATAACATTTTTTCCTATAATATGCGGATTAAGCTATATGCCAAGTCAGTTTTGGGATTGGAGTACTACTGGCTTTCTATTGACAAATATAGTCTAGTGCCTTGGAGCTATTGGAGTTTTAGCATTCTAAAACAATACGAGATAGACGAAAACGACGGAGCTTTAAGGAAGTCAATATTTCGAACAAGCACATATCAATTTAATAAATTTCTAAAATTCCTATGGCAGAAAGAAAATTCCAACAATTTTTATGGCTCGTTGTTAATGCAATTTCTCCATTAACGAATTATTGGCTGGAATAACGCAAGGAAGGGAACAATGACGTTTATTCAAGAATTTCTTTGTGCATGTAAAATATAGCTTTAATTACAGACATCTCCCTTCCTCTACTCAAAAGCATGTCAATTCTAGTCAAAAATTAGTTGAAATGGAGGATGAAAGTAAATATTTCTAATAGATAGCTCCTGATCTAATAGACACCTAATAAATGATTTGGGCGATGGCTTTTAGACTTAGAATTTAATGAATATATATTAGAAAATGTTTTGCGCAGTTGGAATTTGGAATTATTTGGGATATAATTTTGAAATGTTCTGTTGCAGGAGAAGCAGGAAAGGGAGGAAGAATTACGTAAGACGCGACTGCAGTTATATGTTTTTATATCCCGATGTGTTGCCTATCCATTTAACGCTAAGCAGCCAACAGATATGACGAAGAGACATACTAAAGTAACTAAATCCCAGTTGGATACAATTCAAGGTCGCTTTCAGGTGCGTCACGGAAATACCACTAATGTCATTATTTCTTCAGTAAAGGCAGCCTACCTATTCTATTGAGTACAAAGTAAAACCAGAAACTTTCAAAAGCCATTCATCTAAAGAACATTATAAAACCTTTTCGGAGAAAATTCAGCGTGTTTGCCTAGATGAATTGAATCTAATGGCACTTTTTTGCCATTTGTGATATAATGGTGTGCACAGCCTACACTCAATTTAAATCTATTTTTATTTTAGTAAAGCACTTTGCTAGTTCTTCTTTATGTACCCATTTTCCTTAAAGTTGACAATTAATAACGCATAATCCTCAACAACGTGACTCAACACGGTAGTTCAGGATGACAAATTGAGGAAAGTCAATTGAAAAACTCTTTCTACATAAAGTAAACGTCAAACACAAGATGTCAAAAATCTGATTCCAGATTTTTCCGTTTAGCTGAATTACAATTATTGGCTCGGCAGAATATATTTTAATTGAGGAAAATAGAAGAAAAATACATTTTTTGTAATCCAGAAATGCACAGCGTAGCAGTCAAGTTGTGTAAATCAGATTTTCGTTCTCATTTTCTGTCAAGTTTTAAAAGTTTTCCCAAGATGTATATTGTTACTATACATATAAACCACAGTTAATTGAGGAAAGTCAAGAGAAAGTCACTTTCTCTATAAGCGAAATGAGCCATGACGATCCTGGTGTCCTTCCTTCTTCTCTAACCTGAAAATCATAAATGTTACGTAATTCAATCAACGTGGCTGTGGAAATAAACCACACAGGTCACATTGATTGCAAAAATCCAATCGCATTCGCCCTAATGTAAAATTAAGAGTTAAATTGCGTTGCATAAAACAACGTGACTTTCCAAATTAACGACACATGGTATTTTAATTGAGGAAAGTGACGAGACATCATATTCTACTCACAAACAATTCTAAGCTTCTGATTGTATTACAATAATTGAATTACGTAAATGTTGCATAAATCACATGGATCATTAAAATTATTCCTGCTGTTAGAAACCGTTGTAATTGGAAAAAATGACTAAACCTTTACTATAATAGAAATTTTCAACCTTAAACGTGACGCATTTCGTCCTTAGTGGCTTTCTTGACAAAATGAGGGGATTTATTGGCTGTGAGACACAATAGAGATATGTAAAACATAATTGGAACGTGAATCATTCGTTTCGTATTATATTACATTAGCATGAACAACATTTTTCTTTGCATTTTCCTCAATTAAAATGTTTTCAATTTCAACAACCACTTCGGTTACATTTTGCGTCATTTGTACATTTAAACTTCACAGCAAATTATAAGGAACGTCGAAAGCTAATTATCTTATAGCTCCGCTCCTACTTTAGGCAGACTAAACTAGGGAACAAGGAATGAAAGTGTTTTTCCGTTGACTTTCCTCAATTAAAATATGTCATGAGTGATTAACTTGTGTAGTCACGTTGTTAAGAGCTGAACTTTGTCGTAATTGTAGCTGTCAACTTAAAGTGAATTGTAAGTCACGTTAACTGCAATAGGATTCTTTCTGGTTGAGTGCTGCTACTCATCGTAGTGTTGGTAGGTATCCTGCAATGCCATTCTTGAAGTCTCCATTCATGTTACTAACTTTATTGATTTTGATAATGCAGAGCTTTCTGAAGGGTGATACTCAAATTGCTGCTGATGAGGCATTTCAAAACGCTATTCTCAATTACCAGGAAGTCTTTCTTAAATCTGAGCGGGTTCTGCGGATGGTACAAGCCGGTGCTTGTTCACATCATGACTTTAGAGAAGTCTTTAAAAACAACGTAGAAAAGCGTGTTAGGTAAAAACAAATGACATTATACAGCTCTTTCAGCCTTTGCTTGGCTTTCTTTGCAATGGTTAACGATTATTAGAGTCTTAAAATGATGAGGATTTTTTTGTAAAGCGCTTAATTAAGCGGGAAATTATGTGAGAAATGCTTGTACTAGATCTCTGCCCGAAATCGATGGTCTAAGTAAAGAAACAGTCCTGGCAAGTTGGATGGCCAAGTTTGATTGTATATTTAAAGGGGACGAAGACAACAAACGGCCCCGATTGCAACAATCACTACACTCTGAGCTCATTCTGTCTAAAGAGCAGTTATACGACATGTTTCAGCAAATACTGGGTGTGAAGAAATTTGAACATCAACTGCTCTTCAATGCTCTTCAGGTGATCATATTTGGGCAATACATCAACATTTAATTTTTATTGCTCATAAAATGTCCCTGGCTATAGGAAGTACATGCATTGCCCCGTTTTTTTGAGATAGAATCTCCAGCATGCAGTTTGGCCATATTAAAAATACTTTTATATAAAAGTAGTTCAATTACTTTAAATGTAATATTATTTCTTAGTAACCATACTAAATCTACCACCGCAATTAAATATTTTAATGTGAAATAAATTAATTAATTAGTCAGTTTTTATCTGATTAACTACTTTGTTGGTAACAAGTGTGTGTCTACTGTTAGAGTCTTAGTGACTACATTGGCTAATGGAAATGTTTGTGCAGTTGGACTCGATGGATGAGCAAGCAGCAGCAATTCGGCGGGAGTTGGACGGACGTCGTCAGAAAGTGGTTGATATGGAACGCAACCGAAAACTAATGCCTCGTTTCGTTTTGAAAGAAATGGAATCTCTATACATCGAAGAATGTCGTTCAGCAATAAACTTGCTGATGGCAAACTTGGAGTCGTTGCCGGTCTCAAAAGGATCTACCGACTCAAGATACGGCCTTCAGAAACTTAAAAAGTATAATAATAGGTATGTTGCATTTCGTAGTGGCTGCCTTGTGGCAGCCAGACGACTCTCTTCTCTTTTGCTGTAACTGAGCTATGTTTTGATTTTACTTTGGCCCTATCAGGAGAAGCTCAGTGCTAAGGTAATTAATAAATTTTATAAATGATGGCAGTGAATGATCCCTGTAACTGTCCCCCTTTTTCATCAGTCTGCATCTGACTGCTGTTTTTAAAATCAACTCTCTCTGTGAGAACATTGTATTTGTCAATCCATTTCCTTTTTGCCAAATGGTCCAGGTCTCAAGTTTCTTTAGCCAAGCTTGAAGGTGACTCTGCCGATAGTGACACTACTCTTAGCAAAATGGATGTCGTTCTTACTTTTACTCTCGAAGTAAGTCCCTTGCTTATGACTTCCTCTTAGGACATGTGAATCTATTGAAATTGTGCACGATTGAAATAAATCCCATTTATGGGACTCCCCTAATTGCACCA
The DNA here is from genome assembly GCA_009936455.2 of Tomocerus minor. Classification (NCBI taxonomy): domain Eukaryota; kingdom Metazoa; phylum Arthropoda; class Collembola; order Entomobryomorpha; family Tomoceridae; genus Tomocerus; species Tomocerus minor. The sequence continues at coordinate 8,281 of JAAAYG020024732.1, read as the reverse complement.
ATGTCTTTCTCTGAAGGTTATTGTAATGGAGGTCAAAGGTCTCAAGTCCCTAGCTCCCAACCGAATCGTTTACTGCACGATGGAAGTCGAAGGCGGAGAAAAGCTGCAAACCGACCAGGCAGAAGTATCTAAACCAATGTAACTTGTCAAAACTTCTACCTGAATGGAAAGTTAGTTCTTTTTTGAACGGCAGGTCAGAGAATAATCATAATTTCATTATGATGCTTCTAGGTGGGACACACAAGGCGATTTCACAACGAATCATTCTCTACCTGCTGTTAAAGTCAAACTCTACTTGGAGAACACGGGGATGTTAGCGTTGGAAGATAAAGAACTAGGAAAAGTAGTACTTAGGCCCACTCCTTTATCTTCCAAGGTACAGAGACTACTCTTTCCTCTAACCATTCTTTGCACTAACTTAACAATTTTCATGACAGCAAAGTTTTTACACATAAAACATTCATTTTTCATTTTATTTATTACGTTTCCAAATCTACATGGCAGAAGAAAAATTCTAGGCGATCCATATATTGTTGCTTTGAATAGTAGTAGGGCAATAGCATATTCATATAAGTCACAACTGGAGATGTACAATTCTCAAAAACTATTTACTTGTCTGGACTTTGACTTTGGTTGCAAATATTTGATACCTACAGGATTTATGTGAAATAGGATGAGTAGTAAATAATTGTGGTTACTTGTAGGGGTTTTACGAATTTTCGGTAATTATTCAATTGTCGGATACCACGCACAGAACGTTTATTCGATGGGCCGAATATTGCCGAATATTTGGGAACAGCCACTGTTCGTGGAGCCCCTAATTACATGTCATTTTTTAACGATTTTCTTCTTCTTCCTTTAATCTTCAAGGCTCCCGAATGGCATAAAATGACAGTTGATAGACGTGCCCCTGATCAAGACTTAAGGATTAAAATTGCGTGCAGAATGGACAAACCGTTAAATATGAAGCACTGCGGGTAAGCACATTTTCCGCCTCTTGTGTTAATGACAGAGAATCACTTAAATATGAGAGCAATTGAGCAAACATACGCTACATAATTCAGATATTTAGCAAAGAAACAGAATTATTATTCGACATAACTAATCATGATGTTTATATAGAACATTTATGACATTTTGCCAACGCTTTTCAAAATTTCTAATCATTTATTCAGTCGCTCATGTCTTATTTTGACGAAAATACTTTTCGAACTTTTCTTAATTACTAGTTCTATGCAAATTTATTTGTTCGTCTAATTATTGCATTTATTATCACGCAGCATAGCATGGTATCCTACTTGTTCAATTATGTGGGTAGTAACATAATATTCTCGGAGTGAAAAGATAATGCGTTCAGGCTTACGAATAGTGCAGGATTTCATGTAATTCTACATGAAACGACCTACTGCACCTTTAGATTTATTAGCACGATTGCCTATTCTCTCCCGTTTTACTATCAGCGAGTAGGTTTTGTGTGTGTCGCTAGAATTTCACAAGTCGTAAGTTTACCTTGTATATCGCACATCAGAAAAGTAAGATTTGAGAAGAAAGGACATTGCGACAGAGTAAATATGGGAAAGTAGTCACTGCTGCATTATTATTCGGGTATTATCAGCTTTAAAAGAGGAAAAGGAAAGAAGTGAGTTGAAAAGGATTTATCTTGAAATGGAGTTGGAAGTTTAGTTAGCCTGCTAGTAAAACATAGAGCTTTGTAGACAGTTGCAATAGTCCCCGACAAAATTAGGGCCCATGGTCCGTTCATCCCTTTCCCTTACAATGAAAGGATTTATCAGACCTAAGATCTATGCTTTAATGTGACCTACATTTTTTGCGTCTTTAGAATTTTACTAACCCGAGCTGGTCTCCCTAAGTATTTATCTTGATAGGAATTGTAGAAGAGAGGCCTCGGAGTAATTTTTTGATTCTGGTCAGGCAAAAATCTACCGCATGATCTGCATACGTGTGCAGTAGAGAAAGTGAAGAAAGGGAAGAAAGGTCTATGTGACGACTTTTCCATGTGTATTCTCCAACTCCATTGTGGTTTATATTTCAGATACCTATACGCGTTGGGAAAAGGAGTATGGAAGAAGTGGAAGAAACGTTATTTTATTTTAGTTCAAGTTTCTCAATATACTTTTGCTATGTGCTCTTATAAGGAGAAAAAATCCGAACCTACAGAAATGTTGCAACTAGACGGCTACACCGTCGACTACATCGAATCTGCCAGTGGTGAGTGAGATAATAATTTCTGCTGTCCATCCTACTATGTAGTATCCATGTGGATCAGGATATATCTTCCCTATATCCTGTATACCGAAATGTAGGCTGCTTATTATGAGGTAGCATGATACTGTGAGGATACCTATTTAATTTAATTTAAAATGTTTTCCCTTAGCCAATCTGATGGTGGGAATGGGTAAGCATGCATTAACTTTGCAGAATATAAATTATATTCCTTCTTCAAAAAATCGATCCTTGCCCACTGTGATGTTATATTTTGGACATGCAGATTTAGAAGGAGGCCGCTACTTCTTTAATGCGGTCAAGGAAGGGGATAGTGTTCTCTACGCCTGTGATGATGAAAATGAAAGCCATTTGTGGGTTATGGCTATGTACAGAGCCACTGGGCAAGCTCATAAGCCAACGCCTCCACTCACCCCTGCTGCTAAAAATTCCACTATCTCTAAAATTCAAGGAGGTTTGAGCATTTACACAGAAAAGTTTTTAAAACAATTGAAAATTTCCCTGAGGAGAATGAACATAAGTCTCAATGCCTAATTGTTTGTGCAGATGCTGATAGAGCACGAAAACACGGGATGGAAGAGTACATCTCCGCTGACCCGTGTAAATTCGATCATCATTCCATGTTCAAGCATCTCCAAACCTTAACATTAGATTTTCGTCTTAATGACCCGTACGCCTCTTTGGTAATTGACAAATTTGATTGTCTCGCAAATTCCTCATTCTATACTGTGTATATAAATTTAATATTTTAGTCTTCGTCACTCTTTGTTATTATAGTTACAAAATGTACTTATTTAGATAGGATGTGTGGATAATTAATGAGCAGCTGGCTTTCACCTGCTTTAAATTTTTACTAGCTCTATCCTTCTGATTCCGCTTTTACATTCCTTAAAGCAATTTCAATTAAAATAAGAGGGGTGTTGCTATTCTATAGTATTGACATCTCCAAATGAGATGTTGGCGCTCTTTCTGCGACTGATTTGATACTAGTTGCTTTTTAGTGGAGTAGAGAGTGGAAATGGCGCGATGTGCGCAAGTGTAGTGTGTGAGAGATGTTTTGAAAGTAGAATTAGGAGTGTGGGAGTAAATTTTGACGGAATTGGTGGACTGATGGTGACTGTTGGTGCTCTAGGGTTGGTTCAGTCCAGGTCAAGTCTTTGTTATAGATGAGTACTGCGCCCGCTACGGAGTCCGTGGTTGCTACCGTCACTTGGTGTACCTTGCGGATCTTCTGGACAGAGCTGAGAGAGGTCTAATGATCGATCCCACGTTGATTCATTGCTCTTTTGCATTTTGTGCGTCCCATGTTCACGGCAACAGGTTAGACATGTATGAATTTTGAATTCCTCATCAACACATTTTCTGAACTACTCTAATGAATGACTGTTGATTCTTTGTTGTGGCTTTTCGTCGTCTGAGCTGTATGACACACACTTATCTTATCTTTGCTAGCGAAATGTGCCCATTGCTGATTTTGATTGCAGTCATTTTCACCTCTACCTAACGACCACCTGGTTGTTGACATGATCATTTTTCCGTTACTTCCCCTGACCTGACTGGTTTTTGTCATTCTTTCGTTTCGTCCTTTTGTTTGCGCATCCGATCACCCATATTATCTGAGAATCTGTCTAAGAATAAACTGTTTTCCTTGTGTTCTGTTCTTACGTTCTGGGATGGGTAACGGATTGGAGGAACGCTTTTGATTTGGCTCATTGTCTGTAAGTTTGTTTGTCCTCCTTTGATCTTGACCTTGACTGGTTTGACTTGTTTGGTTTGAGCTGGAGCCGCGATGCGGAATGAGAAGAACAATTTCAGTCAGAGTCTGCTTATCATTGTCGTAGAAGAATGCAACACTTGCTGTGCATTTGATGCTCGAGGCGTCCTAGACTCCGAACTCACCAGCCGTACAGTCGCTTCACACAGATTAATTAATTACTAATTAGTTGACATGAGAGCGTGAGCTTACCGATTGATGACTTGAACGTTTTCTTTGGTTCCTTCTTTTTTCCTTCTTTTACTGCACACAAAAGCCTAACGTAAAGTAACGTAAACGTACGATTGAGATGAGTGTTAGGTTATTAACTTACTAACTTACTAACTAGCAACTACTTATCATATTTACTTACTTAACTTAACTTACGTACTAAGTGGACGGAGTAGGCTACATCTTCTCAGACCGATCTTTACTATTCATAATTACTCTTAAGACTAGAACCACTTAGACCTACCTGTCTACTAGTACGCTAAACATACTATACTGATCTACTACTGATTACTTACGTAACGTAATGACTACGTGGTCGTTATTGCCTCTGTCCGTCCAACGGATCGATCGGTAGATTCTCTCATTCTCTGACGAGGATGTGATGGGCATATTTTGTGCCGACTTGTCGCCCCAAAATACTAATATTCGCATGACTTGTAAAGGCCGGACGGAGTGGGCACTGTCACCCACGAAGAGAAGGAAAAGTTTCAAGAAATCAAAGAGCGCCTTAGGGTTCTTCTAGAAAACCAGATCACTAACTTCCGCTATTGTTTTCCTTTTGGGCGCCCAGAAGGAGCTTTGAAGGCAACTTTGTCTCTCCTAGAAAGAGTAAGAGCCACTTCCTTTCCATTTACACTTAGCAAATTATAATTAACATTTAAAATGCACTGTTTCACAGTTTAACCTTACTCATTCCTATAAACATTTACTTACAAATGCAACTACATATATACATACCAACTTAAATATATATATTCAGTCATAATATATATTTATTATCTTATTCCGTAATATATTCATTAGCCATAAGAATAGGATGTTCCTAGTACAGATGCGCTTCTTTAGAATTACTTTTTGATCAATTTACCATTCCAAACTTTGCTAATTGGTATTTTACATTTCCATTATTTCGCTTATTATTTAATACTATTTTCTGTAGATAATAGAAGCTTATAGAAATATTTGTAAGTAGTGAAAGCTACTTATATTATGTAGGTACGTAGTTATTTTAAAGTGCGTGTGTAGTGAGGAGGTAATATCCGGTATTAACATTTTCATTGGCTGTAGGTTTTGATGAAGGACATAGTGACTCCTGCTCCTCCAGAAGAAACACGGACCGTCATTAAAAAGTGCCTGGAAAATGCAGCTCTGGTCAATTATACTCAGCTTTCGAACGAAGCCAAAATCGATGGTATAGTTTTAAGGATTATACTTATGGCTTGTTATTTGTGTTGTTTTCGAACGGCACAAGTAAACTAGCGGATTTCCTACCAATACTAAAATATTGTGCTGTACTAGCTGGCAAATCGATATAATTTTTGATTTTTTAATGCTGACTTAAAAACAGTCCCTGCGCCAGTAGTTGCGGGTAAGAAACTTACGGTTTACATGACACCGTCAGAATAATGACGTGGCATGACATTGCTATTCTAAAAATTCGTATGTAGCTAAGTAAGTACTGTAGAGAGCTTTGTTGCCGAAAGGGTATTGTGAGAAAAGGTATTTTTACTCTCTCTCTCTATGTGCGTGTATGTAATGTAGTCGTAGGAAAAAGAGTAATGTGCGAAGGAGTTGAAGGCATTAGCTAATTGTAAGTAAATTATGTATAAATTGTAGTTGATGACTAGTTTGTGCATAGACCTAAGTAGATGGTTTGTTTATACGAAATTGCAGAAGAATTGGGTCCAGATGGCCAAGAGATAGTGGTTCCTAGCAGGCGACTTGAAGAGCTGATACATTTATCAGAGTTGTGTGTAGATTTGCTGCAGCAGAACGAAGATCACTACGCCGAGGTAATCTTCAGTCTTTGATCTTGCTCGATTTTGGCTGCTAAATGTTTCTCACTTTCACCCAGTGTGAAAGCTACCTATCTGAGTACAGTCTAGCGACGCGAGAGTAAATGAATCTTTAACTTACATAAATGTATCTATTTACCTGTACATATCCTGCCTGTCTACAGTTTAAGTCTAACTACTTAACTATATTTACACGCCTTCATTGTTCATGGATGGGTAGTTTTGTTGGGCTCTAACCATAAGTTGATATCACTAGACTAATAGATAATACGAATAAGAAAGCTCACAGGCCAACTCCTGCTGCATCAGGCAATCTTTTCGCTCAATTCGTTACGACGACCTTGCAACGTCCAAGATGTTGGCGTTGCTTGATGAGATTGAGATGAGTCCTCAGCGCTACTCCACCTGCTACACCAACCAACTGAGCCCCTGTATCTATTATACTCAACCCTGTATAAATATTGAGACCCATTTGAGACTTGCCATACACTTTCCCTCCCTGGCCTGCCCTGACCTCACCTGACCCGACCTGCGCCACATAGATGCTCGTTGCTGATGTCACACAAAGAACTTAACGTTAACTAACATGCCTCTCTCTCTGTATTAATTAGCGTCTATTATTTTGGTATGATATTCGTACGTACGATGTGAATGTACTGAAATCATGAGAGGAGCCAGCCGTTTTTGTTGCTGTCGTTGTTGTTGTTGTCGGTAAATCTTTTCTCTTTCTTGTATTGTCCGGTAGGATGGACGGAGTTGAGTGGCTGAGGGGGCGTTAGCTCTGATCATAGCGTCTCCTCAGACATTTAGCTCGCTCAGATGCAGAATCTATTACTGTCCACGTACTCTCTGTACACTGTACTTACTTACACGTAACAAATGTGATGCAATCGTTTGGTTGTGATGACTCCTAACTGCAATTCCTTTTCTCATTCTTATTTCTCTTCATCTGTGAATGTGTCTCTGAGGTCTGAAGTGTTGATCTTTTTCTCTGGTGCTTTGACTGTTCTCTCTCGGTGGTGCCCTCGTGCTGGCCATTTGGTTTCCTCTACATCCAATCAATCAATTGCAACCCATCCTTGTGTTACACGCAATTCATCCTCTTCGCGTTAACAGTCTTTTCGTAAAGGGGTGAGTTATACATTCCATCATAAATCACAATTCATTTCGTTCACAATTTCAAATAATATTCTACACAATCCACTACTATAAATATTACTACAGAACTCATACATGCAACTCCAACAGAGCATTTAATCAGACTTACTCTAAATACATTCATTTCATATCCTCTTGAAAACTAATTAGGACCAATTACTAGATAGCCAACTCTCCTAGTACTATGACCAACAGATATTGACAGATTGACAGTATATAGAGCACTTTATACTCTACATTTACGAACAGATGCAAAAGAAAGCTAGATTACCAAACAGGAACTTTCACATCCAATTTCCAACATATTCACCATATTTCCAACATTCTTCCTTCATCATCAATCAAACCCACCTGACCTAATTACTGATTCCAGCTACTGACGGCCTTCTGTGTCGCTTCACGTCGTCCGCTTTCAACCTTGCTGCTTTCCTTATGCATTCTATCACTGCTTTCTCCCTTGCGACAATCCTCCTCTTTACAAAATTCCCTACTCCACCCTCGTACTGAACTTACTGCATAGGATAATAAGATTAGTATTATAGGAACTATTAGATCTCTTCTAATCTCATTACTACTTGGCTAGGTATAGCTAGCTATTTACTAGAATAGTAATTGCTGATTATAAATTGATGTAGGTATTTATGATTTTTGATAGTTTGGACAGCTATTGTATATACAGTGTGAACTACTATAATCACATCTTAGCTAAATTACACCTGTAACTACACACTAAATTAGTTGTCAGTAAATTCAGGTCAGCCTTAGATTATTGACACATTAGCCCTCCCATTATAAACGTAGTACATTGAAATAGTTAGACCTTAGAGACTGCACCAATATAATTTAGATCTCAGTTAAACATTGTGGACAATGAGAAATGGGAACTAATTGTCAGTTGTCAATGTTAGTCTAACATGTTGTAGGAGAATCACATTTCCCCAGAATACCCAATGGTCATGCACAATCTCCCAAAAGTCATCCTTTCTCTTCTAGTTAGAATTAGAATACTCACGTGAATGTCTGTCTCCAGAGAAAGTATTATTTCCCGTCCTGCATGGCTCAATACTCCCCTGTATGTAGACACTGGCTTTCATTATTA